>WAAE01022468.1:87519-99942 GCA_013400495.1 Nicator chloris
GCGGAGGGGTGGGGGGGAAGCGCCGGGCCGGGGTGCGGGAGCGGCGGCTGCGGGGGGCGGGCGAGGCCCGGCCGCCCCTCGGTGCTGGGACGGGGCACGGACAGAGGCTGGGGCCGGGGCTTTGCTCGGTGGGAGCCAGGGGCTGGCTGGGATCCAGGGCTGAGTCGCTTGGTTCGGTCCTGGGGGTGGTTGGTGGGATCCGGGAGAGTTTTGGCTCCAGGGAATGTTTGGATCCAGGGATTGCTTGGTGGGATCCGGGAGATTTTTGACTCCAGGAATTGATTGTTTGGGTCTAGGAGTTGTTTGGATCCAGGGATTGCTTGGTGGGATCCAGGAAAATTAATGGGTCCAGGAATTGGTTGTTTCGGTCTAGGAGTTGTTTGGATCCAGGGATTGCTTGGTGGAATCCTGGAGTTTTTTTGGGTCCAGAAATTGTTTGGGTCCAGGGGTTACTTGGTGGGATGCAGGGAGTCTTTGGATCCAGGAATTGGTTGGTGATATCCAGGAGATTTTTGGGTGCAGGGCTTTGTTGGTTGAGCCCAGTAGTTGTTTGGATCCAGGGTTTGCTTGTTTAGCTCCAAGGACTGGTTGCATCCAAAGGCTGCTGGTTTTTGGTTTTTTTTAATTCTTCACTCCACCACTATTATTTTTTTTTCATCCTCCCGCACTCCCCTGTCTGAACTGGGTGGATTCCTGCCCACATCAATAGGGGAGGCGGAGGGGAAAGTATGCAAATCCTGCAAATCCTGCTTTTTATTTGGTGTTCACTCGTACACACACACACACATCCCGTACCTGTGTGCCACCTCCAGCGCCCTCCCTTCCTCTCCATCCCCGAAAATCCCCACCGGGGCTGGACGACATCCAGAGCTGCGCCGATGTTTTTAAGGAGCAGCTCCTGAGAAAGGCAGGGGTTTGCTTTTGGAGGCTCCAGTCGCTGTTGGGATTTCTGTCTCCCCATCCCATCCCCACCGAGCGCGGTGCCGGTGCCTGACACGGCGGCGTGTGCGTGATTTCGCTCGGGCTGTTTATTTTTAGGGTCTCCTCGCCTGTTTGCAGGGAATAGTTGTTCCATCGCCATGGCAACGGGGCTGAGTGTACCATAAACATCGTTCGAGGGGAGCTTTTCCAGCTGAAATCAGACTTCCTTTTCACGACCCGCTCGGCGTGGACAGAAGGATTTGGAAGCTGTGCTTTGAGGGTTATTCCTGCTCTGAGCTGGGGATGCTTTTCCTTCCAGCAGAGGGATTGTGCCCTGTGCAAGCCAATTTAATCTGCTGTTGGTAAACACTGCCCTCAGCCCAGATGAGGAGGAAGCGAGTGTAATCTCCTTAGGAGCTTCCAGGAAATCCGAGTTTTTGTGGCTTTACTCGGGAACGATCCCGGCAGGGTCACAAAACCATCAAAGGCCTTTTGGGTTTGAAGTTTCCCATCCCCTCTCTGTGTCCTAAACCTTCCCTGGGCTCTATCCTAAAAACAAAAGAGAGGTAGGAAAGGGATTAATGCTCATCCAAGTGTGGAAAATCAGGGAAATTAGGTCTGTCCATAACCAGTGTTGGGATGTCAGTCGTGCCCAGGCAGGGATGGAGGAGCAGAGTGATTGAAGCAGCTGCAGGAATTACACAGAGCGAGCTTTAAAATCCCTTTTCCCCCTGTTTTCCATCAGGTTAAACATTAAAAGTCAGGTGTGATAATCAGAATTGTGTTTGATAGCAAAAGGGGGCCCCTTTGTCTCTGTGTCAGGATTAAAAGATCCCCAAAAAGCTGCTTGGCTCATCTGCTGCCAACCTGAGTCTGCAGCCGTGAGTCCCATGGAAATCCTGATGTCATTGTTGTCCTTCATGGTTTGTTCCTGATCTTGGCTCATTCAGAAAGGCAGGGAAGGCCAGAAAACACTGAGGAAAAACTGGAAAATACAAAGAAAAAGGAATACTTCTTTCTCAGGACTTAGAAGCTGAAACAGTTAGTTCCTAATCCCCCAGATATTTGCTAAAACACCTTAATTTCATCTCAAGCGGCTTAATTTTTGAGCCAGGGAGACAAAATTTATTGCAACATTTGTTTTGAGTTTAAAAAAAAAAAAGTAAAAGAGAGGCTTGGAGTGGGATTAGGCAATGAAAACTCTGGAGCAGCTCTTATCATGAGGACATCCTTCAGCATTTCCTTCCAAGGAACTTCCTGCCTTGATAACCACGGCTTCTCCTTCACCACAATCTGATTTTCCTGCCTGGATTGGGAACAACGGTGCAGGGAATGCCAGAGGCAAGGGGAAAACAAGAATTTATTGGAGTTTGGGGTGCTTTTTCCATATTTTTCCCTGATTTTAGGTAGTTATGAAAGAAGATATAATTTGATTCCTACCTGGAAAGCTGCTAGGAGTTGGAATTTTTTTGAGGGAGGTGTAGAATTCTGCATCTTTACTTTGAATTCCTTGTTTAATGCCTTTATTTTACACATGTAAGAGGCTTTTACCTGGCTTTTCACCTGTGTGTGCTCTGGAAAAGGACTCAATTCCCTGCTGTGCTTCCCACCACATCAGGGTTTGGACAGCAGGTTTGGGGATTTGGGGGATTTTTTTTGACAGTAGACTCTTTCTAAAATTAATAAAAATGGATAAAATCCTAAAAGTAGCAGTTCAGGTGAGTCACAGCCCTGGGAGCTGGGAAAGCTTTTAGGAAAGGTTGATTAGGAATGGGATATTGCTAAGGAAACTGTTGCTTGGTTTTATTTTGATAACCACTTAATTGGATACTCCTCAGCCCTGTCACACCTGCCACGACCATCAAAGGGATGGGGCAGCCATTTATTTATTCATTTATTTAATTGGACAAAGAGGGGGGGAAATCCTGCTCAGATTTTGAGGTTTTTAACGTGGACTTGGGCCCGTGACCTCCAAAAGTCTCCTTCACCCAACTCTGTTTGTTTTCCTGGGACAGCCACCAAGGCCTTATGTCCACAGCAATATTGCACAAGAGAGCAGGAGTTATTGTCTGCAGAATTCCTCCTGCTCACACACCCGTGGCCTTCCCAAAGTGCTAAAAATCCCCGGGAATGGCTTTTGGGAAGTGAAGGCTGAGCAGCTCCGAGCTCATGTGCTGCAATCACAGCAAGCTCAGCTCTCTCTGGAATTTCCTGGAATTGAAGCCTGGATTTGCTCACCTGCACCATGAGCTTCCCCAGACCCGTTGCTGCCTTTATTTCAATTTTTATTTTGGGGCTAGGAGCTGTTTGTGTGTCTCCCTGAGTTTCCTCTGCTGGGTGCTGCTTGCCAAGGCACTTTTGGGGGCTGTCCCCTCCGTGTGACACTGGGACAGCTGTCACCGTGCCAGCTCAGCCGTGCTGGGGATGGTTTTGCTGTGTGGCTGTGACATCCTTCCTTTCCTCTGGGCCTTTGTTCCTGTGTGGGGGCCTGACAAGGCTTTTTATTCAGCCCATCTGCAGAAGTCATCAGGCTGCAGATGCTTTACCAGAGGCTGCTGCAACAAATGGAGGTGAAAGATTATTGGAGATTATTTGGTGTTGAGTCAAAGCACAGGAAATCTGCCAGAAGACCTCGAAGGAGGGGGTTAGGACAGGCCTAACCCCCCCTAATCCTGCCTTTACTCCCTTCCCAGGGCGTGCAGAGGGATCCTTTTGGAGCACAGAGGGTGAATATTTGGATTTATTGTGCCACAGGCAGCGTGGCTGCTGCCCACGGGGGCGATTGTGCCACTTCCTAAACTCCCGTGTGCCAGCCCTGCTTGCAGCCTGACATTCCCAGGAAAAGCCCAGCCTCCGGGCCCTGTCTGGATCACACAGAGGAGAAGTCACTGGGAGAGGAGACAAATCCCCAAGCCTGGCTTTTCTGGATGAACTGGAGGCTTTGCAAAGCCCGGCCTGCAGCAGCAGCAGGAGGCTGAGCTCTGCTGTGCAGCCCAGCCCTGGCAGCTCCTGCTCAACTCCGAGGGTCACCCGTAGGCGTTGGGGAAGATCTCAAGACAATAATAGTGCTCTATTTTAGCTCCCTCCTTACAAAGCAGAGCTGCCCTCTGCCTCTAGCAACTATTTTTTCCTCCTGCTCACATGGTGCAGGAGGGGAAAGGCTTCTCCGCCTCATTCCCTTTTCCAGTCAGGCCTTTTCCTTTCCCCACGGGCTCTTAGGAGGGAAAAGAACCTTCACAGAAGGATGTTTTGCAGTGGTGTGGTTGTAATTATTGGTGTGTTCATCCTGGAGGGAAAGCAGTTGGGCTCGGGAGGGTTTTTGTGCTGGTGAGAGCTGTGAGAGGAGCAGAGTGGGGCCTTTGGAGGAGATTTAAGGAGTTTGAAATGCTGTTTACAAACTGAGAGAACATTTCACCCTCGGTCATGTAGGGTGGGAGTGGGACAAGGGGTTCTTGAGCCACTTCTCATCCCTGTTGGTGCCAAGGGAGAGGCTCAGGAGAGGCAGGAGCTGCCTCCTGCCCCAGGTACTGGAGAAGGAAAAGCCTTTTGCCCACGTTTGGTGGTGCTCAGACAAAGAGAAGTGCTCAGCTCACCTCTGCTAGTTTTGATTTTACATCTTGTGTGATTTTTTTTTTAATATTCTGCTTTTTTCCTGGAGAAACAAGAGGTTTTTTATACATTCTTATGCTGTATCAGAGCAAGTTTTGTACTGAAGTTAAATGAGATGAGAGTTAAATGAGACACAACATTGTTGCTAATACACGTTGGACTTTCCCAGGTAACAGCTCATTTCTGGATTCTGAAGGGGCAAAATCCTCCTGTGATCCCATTGCTTTAACCAAGGTTGTTTTCTGGCCTTCCCTTTGGATATAATCCCCAGAAAAAACTCCATATTCCCCATTTCTTTGAGGTTTCCATGAGGTTGCACTGCGGGATCTCCACCATTCCCTGGAGATGAACGCAGTGAATATTTAATCAAGAGGAATATTCATCCTGTTTTACGCAGTCAAACCCATCCATGAACAATTCCAGAGTGCTCTCTGCTCCTGTTCTGTGACAGCCAGGGAGTTCTCTGTTCCTGTGACAGCCAGGGGATCAGTGAGACCTCTCCCTTTCAATGTTTCTGAGACAAGACTTTTCCCAGCTGGGGATGTGCCGTGTGTCCTCCGAGTGATGGACAGAATCGTGACTCGCCTGAAGCTGCAAATGCCAGAAACATCAGGAGGAACTGGATCAAAATTGCACTCCAGTACAGTCTGTAACTCTGCCCCTGGCTGAGGAGCCTTCCAGCTGGAAAACTGCAGCATTTGAGCAGCGTGAACTCTTTAACTTTGCTAAACGCTCCTCAGAAGGGCTTAGCTCATCTCTGGGAAAGGTGGATTTTCTGTTTGTTTTTTGACATCTCGTTCCTCCCATCGTTTTGGCCGCTCTGTGTGTGCTGTTTTACAGAACTTTGTGCTGCTCTGTGCATCTCCAGCTGGATTCCAGACCAGCTGCGACCTGGGCAGCAACGCTTGGCTTGGGTCAGCTTGGAATTAACAGCAAGGTGGGACTTCCTAAAGCGAAGCAGCCTCATGAAATAACACCAGTTCAATCCTGGGGTGAAAGCTGTGTGGATTTTTAGCAGGAGGGGTGGGAAAAAGAAAAAAAAAAAGCCCTTGCCACTGTGAAATCCTGTTGCTAATCTGATTTCCACGTTGCATCAGTCAGCGCCGTTTGGTGCAGTGCTCCCAGAGCTCTGGAGATGAATGCAGCGTGGGAATAATCACTCAGCTTCGTTTCCCTGCTCTCTCTTAGCACATCTCACTGCTCCTGACAGCTCTGCTGGGTGGCAGAACCGAGCCCTCGTGCTCTCCACGCCACCACGTGTGGCTGCATCATCCCTGTGGGTAAGGAGGCACGGCCCCGGCCTTGCAAACCTGGGATGTTGGGGATTAACAGCAACACCAGGCGGTGCTGGAAGGGTTTGGAGGTGTTTGCCCTGGTCCCTAAATGCTGTGTGGATCAGCTGGCACAGCACAGAGCAGTGTGGGAAGAGTCTGGAAGCACAGCCTCCAGTTTCTTCGAGCGCCGAGCAATTAATTTGAGCAAGCAGGGAGTTGTACAGTAATTAACAAGGAAAGCACCTCGGGCCAGCCTAACGAGGGGGTGTGGGTGTCCTTCACTTTGAGATTGTTCCATGTAATTGCAGCAATTTACCTGCCTGGATCAATGTCACATCAGCCTGTGTGCCACGAGGCAGGGATTCTGCAGCAGGAAGGGCTGAAACGCCACGGGCTGTGCCCAAAAAGGTACCTGGCCCTGGGCACCTCGTTTGCCCCAGAGCCCTGTGTGAACTGTCAGCTCTAATCCTGTCCCAGGGCTCCCTGAGTGCTCAGCCTCTCCTCTGGACACAGTTCCCTTCCTTATATAGGGCTGGATAAGTGCTGGGCACTAATGAGATTGGAATAAAAGGCTTTGGGAGCAAAGATGAGCTGGCAGGCCCAGCTGGAGCTCAGACTGAGCCTTGTGTGCACAGGGACTCCAACCAACACCAGCCTGGCTCCTGCTCCCTGAGGCTGGGCTTGATGCCTTTGGTTTGGAGCTTGGGAATTGTGTTTGAGTTATCAAATTCACTCAGATGGAACCGCTGGACCTCCTTTACTTAAGGGGAAAAATGTAGTGGTGCTGTGTATCCAGACATTTTTAGTGTTATTCACTGTCCCAGAGCATTTTTCCTCTGTTTTCCTCTGTTCAGGGTGTTTTTAATTTCACAGGAAGGAGTTTAAGCTGCATTAATTAAACAGTTCTGGACTAAGAGAATCTGCAGGAGATGCTGAATTCATGTTTTGCCTGGTTTAATTCACACTGTGTCTTATCCAGAACGATGAGTGTTCTGCTTAAAAATATTTATGGAAATAGTTTGGTGTAGTCAGATATGGTCAAGGTAAAACGTTCTCTCTCTGCCTGGGCTGTCCTTGATGAATTTATGCATCAACAACTTCAGAGCAGGAATCAACTGGCAGATATCAGTCCTAGAAAGTCCCAGCCTAAATCAGTGATGTGGGTAAGACATGGCAGCAGTTATGATCTGAGCAAAGGCCGTATTGGGAATAATTTTAATTTAGTTTCATCTTTAGTCTCATTAAAAAAAAAACCAGGGGTGATACCTGCAAAGGAAAGAGTCGAAGGAGAGACTGGGGGGATTGAGAGGGCTGCTGGCAAAGAGGCATGACTGGAAACTGAGGGAAAATTGAGTTGTTTTTGCTCTGGCATCTTCCTGGAGCTTTGCAGTTCCTCGTTGTGCTGTGTTCCCTCCGAGGTGGGAGCAGGTATGGAAAGGAGGGGGTGCTTTGATCCTTACCTGGGTGTACCTGAGCTCTTCCTCACAAAGCACCACAAGCCGGAGTGGGTGAACATGGAACAACTTGGAGACATTTTTTTGGGGGTAGTGACTCACTGCAACTTACCCAAAGTGACCTGATTTAGTTAAATGAGGCTAAATATAACCCATGTGAAAAGTACTGACATGTGGGAGGAGACGCCAGAGTTGGCACTCAGCCCCTCAGTTCTGCAGGGAACATCTTTCACGACTGGTGACTAATAATTTTTTACTCTTGCTGGCTTTGGAAATAACAATCCCTGCTCCATTTTTTTTCCCCCCACCCCCCTCCTTGTAGGGAGAGAGGAGGGAAATGCTGGGGGCTTAACCTGCCTTTGTGAATTGCAGCTCTCTGCTATGGACAGTGCCATCACCCTGTGGCAGTTCCTCCTCCAGCTGCTCCAAGAGCCTCAGAACAAGAATATCATCTGCTGGACCTCCAACGACGGGGAATTCAAGCTGCTGCAGGCAGAGGAGGTGGCCAGGCTCTGGGGGATCCGTAAGAACAAGCCCAGCATGAACTATGATAAACTCAGCCGGGCGCTGCGCTACTACTACGTGAAGGTAGGGTGGAAATCCTGCTCCAATCCTTATCCCTCTTAGCTGAGGAGCTTTGTTTCCTCCTGCCTTCCCTCCTCCAGGGGAGGGGTGGCACTGCTGTGCCTCTGCCAGGTTGAAGGAAGTTGGGCTGCTTTGTTTAAAGGTGTCGGTTTGGGTTTTAATTTCGTTTTATCGTTGCGCTGTTTCCTCCTCGCCGGTTGTTCGGGGAGGTTCTGGTGGCTTTGTGCAAAGTGTTGGCTTGGTGTCTTTGCTAATACAAATCTGCCTTTGGATCTTAATCTCCTTTCCAAAAATACACGGCCTTGCAAGGGTTAAAATCTGGGTAAAACACCGGGAGGGGATGATGGTGAATATGGCACCACTTTCAGATCTTTTTGCAGCTTTCTCTTTATGTTCATTTCTCTCAAAATAAACATCTTTCAGCCCAAAAGATTTCTATTTTCTCTGTGCATTCAGAATTCCCCCTGCAGTTTGACCACTGTTTCCAGCCCAGCAGAGTGAGCAGCTTTTGTTTATCCAACATCTTCGAGTCTCACCTTTGTTTCCCTTTATCTCACGGCTGCTCCTGTGTGAGTGGAGCAGATAAAAATAACCCCCAGTTCCTGAGCAGCCTCAGCCTGGAGCTGGTGGGAGGTTGCTGGTGTTCATGACTGGGTGGCACAAATCTGCCTCGGTGCTGAGAGATCTCAGCAACAATCAGGGAATGAGAAATAAGGATAATCCCCAATCCAAAGTGTGTGTGGCATTTTGCTGAGGAGCAAAACAAGTTTGACAGATGCTGTTCTGTGGTATTGAAATCACTGATTAGCCTGCATTCTGCTGACGAGTTCAGCTGCTTATTTTCCTTTATTATCATCTTATTAAGAATAAAGGTGGTTTGATTTGAAGTACAAGCCCTCAATTCTGCAGTCATGAAGAAACCCTTTAGCAAGATCTACTGTTAAATTACCCACGATGTACCCAGCTCAGTGATCCTTTATGGGGCTAATGGGCATTTTTTGTTTAACTGAAGAGGTTCAACAGGATTTCTTTGCAGTTTTTAGGTTGTTTTTGGTCTGTTTAATGTCAGGTTAAGCTCACCTGTTGCAGTGTTTTGTCTGCCAGCTCCGGGAGCAGAACTGGAATGCTCAGGGTGTTTTTAAAACAGGAAAAAAAGAAACACTCTTTTTTTTTTTTTTTTTGGCTGAAAGATTACAGACTTTAATTCCTCTGCCTATTTTAGGCAGTGTTTGTAGGAAGAAAATTAATCTGAAGAAAGGTCTAAATATACTTTGTCTTCTTCCTCCTCCCCCCAGAACATCATCAAGAAGGTGAACGGGAAGAAGTTTGTGTACAAATTCGTGTCGTACCCGGAGATCCTGAACATGGATCCGCTGGTGGTGGGCCGGATCGAGGGAGACCCCGAAGTGCCCGGCTTTGGGGAGCTGCCCAGCGCTCCCAAGGACCTGGAAAACTGTGGGAAGGAGAAATCCCAGTCCTGTGCTAAGTCCTCCAGCCGGAACGACTACATCCACTCAGGCCTGTACTCCTCCTTCACCCTCAACTCCCTCAACTCCTCCAGCGTGAAGCTCTTCAGGTCCATCAAGATCGAGAACCCGGCCGAGAAGCTGACGGAGAAGAAACCTCAGGACCCCACCCCTTCTGTCATCAAGTTTGTCACCATGCCCTCCAAAAAGCCTCCCTCCGCCCCCCTGGTCTCCACCACTTCTGCCGTGGCCGTCACTTCCACGGCCTCTGCCACCCCCACCGTGTCCTCCTCGCTTCCCCTGGGCTCTGAGGAGACTCTGCAGACGCTGGAGACGCTTGTCCTGCCCAAGCTGACTGTTCCTGAAGCTCCTCCAGCACTTTTGCCCAACTTGAGCACCAGCTTCACCCCGACCCCCCCCATATCCTCAGTTTCTCCCACCCTCCAGGTGCCCTCCACGCCCCCCTCGCCGCCCCTGAGCTCCAACCCCGACCTGGACATTGACACGGACATCGAATCTGTGGCTTCCCAGCAGCTGGAGCAGGCCCAGAGCCTCCAGCACCAATCCCCAGAGCCCAAAGAGCAGCAGGATTCAGCTGTGCTGGAGAAGGAATTTGCCAATCACCTCTCCAGATCGAAAAAACCCAAAGGGCTGGAGTTGGCTCCCACTCTGGTCATCACAGGCAGCGATCCGAGCCCCCTGGGGATCCTCAGCCCTTCTCTCCCAACTGCTTCTCTTACTCCAGCACTTTTCTCTCAGGTGACCAAATTCCCTTCCTGGTTTCTTGCTTGCTTTTTGTTTTTTTTTTTTTTTTAAACAATGGTAATGATGTGATGCCTGAAAACAGCAAGTGGAAAATGAATAGTTCATTGTATGCGGAGATTTGGAACTCAGGATGTCACTCCCTGGTTGTTTTTTTTTAAAATCAAACACAAGTTTGATTCACAAGTGGTGTTAATTCACCCCAAAGCGTGCCCAGGTGCTGGGCACGCACACAGGGCTGGCATGTGGAGGCAAAGCCCCAACCAGCTCCAGCAGGATCTTTGTAAACCTTGCCAGGGGGATACTGAATTATTCCTAAACCCTGCCCCAAACTCCTTCAGCTGGGCCTGAAAATCCTTCAGAAACAGAGACCCCCCAGAGGTGTCTGCTCAGCTTTTTTGACTCAGTTAGTAGCATTTAGTTAAAGCCAAAGTCTTGTGAGTGAGCAGCAATAAGAGCAGCTGCTTCATTTGGTCTTTATCTCTGTGTGGGAAAGGAAAGCTTTCATGTCTCATGGAAAACTTGGAAGAGAACAGAATCCAGCAGGGCTGTTAAATCATTCTGTATCTGTGTAATCTCTCCCCTGCAATAAATTGGAATTAGAGTGAAGCCGTGGGGAAGCTGCTGCTTGAAAACTGAAATGGCTGAAGACAGGGAAAAAGAAAAAAAAAACACAAAATCCAGGTGCAGTTGTTCTTTTGGCACCCTGGGAAGTGCTTGGCTGGTGAACCTGGAATATTCAGGAGCTGGATGGAAATTCCTTTTGTTGCTGCTGACACCAGGAGCGGGTGTGTGCCCAATGGTGTTTTTTTTTCCTTTTTAAATCCAGAATCCTGCTTTTCCAGAGTGCAGGTGCTGGATGGCAGAGGAGGAGCTGCTCTGCTGTGGCTTCCAGCAGGATTTGGGGGGAAAAAAAAGGGTTGGATTGCTCAGCCAGGGGAGGGAGGGAGAGAGAGCCGGATGGGGCTGGCAGGGAGGAGGAGGAAGGAGGGGATGGGAGTTCCTGAAATCCCTGGAGGCTTGAAGGCTTGTTGTGGCTGGAATTCCACGGGGAAAAGGCTCTCACAGCTGTTTTTCCTGTCTTTTCAGACTCCCATCCTGCTGACTCCCAGCCCTCTGCTCTCCAGCATCCACTTCTGGAGCACCCTGAGCCCGGTGGCTCCTCTCAGCCCTGCCAGGTTGCAAGGTGCTAACACCCTCTTCCAGGTGAGTGCCAGGCTTGTTTTTCCTCCAGGGATTTCCAGTTCCCTCCCCAGCAGACCTGCAGGGATCACTTATCCCAAATGTTTGCAGTGGAGACAAAACAGTTGTTGTTTTTTTCCTGCTCCCTGGGGTAGCTTTGGAGGGCGTTGAGTTTGGACCCGGTTTTATTTCAGGGTGTTGTAAGTGTTGGTGTTTCAGGAATGTTTGGAATTAATTGCAGCACGGACTGCTTTAGAGAGAGATTATTTTTCTTTTTTAGGTCTGTTCTTCCTGGAAAAATTTCCTCCCTGTAACTTCTTTTGGTTGGGGGTTTTTCCTGGATTTTGAGATTTTCCACTCTCTCGATTGTTCCAATCATTCCTGCTGAAAAATATGAATTAATCTCACAACTGATGAGGAGAAAGAGTGTGTGTTTGATCTCTGGGATGATGTGTGGCCCAGTTTTTGATGATTTTTATGGGAGAAATCCATCAAATTCACTCCTGTAAGGATGGGGAGGCCCTGGCACAGGTGCTCAGAGAAGTTGTGGCTGCCCCTGGTTCCCTGGAAGTGCCCAAGTCCAGGGTTTTCTTTAGTATGTAGGAAAAAATCCACTATATTTAAGGAAAAACACCTCCTTTAGTTGTAATTCTCATGTTTTCCCCTCACACTTCCACGCTGGCTTTGGAATTACCACATTTGCTGCCTGAATTTGCTGAGGCAAAGGGTAGAATTTAACCAATTAGATTAATTTGTATTTCATTTCATTGAAATTAAGGAATTTCATTCAATCTGGGTTGGGATCTGTCATCTCCATGGAGATGAAGGAAGTTCCTGACCTGTACCATGAGAACAGGGAATGAAACAAGGAGGGCTGAAATGACCCTGGGTTTTTCACCCTGGAAGGTTTTTATAATTAACTGAGGGGTCATTTAGACTCTGATTTCCCCACAACCTGGATTCAAGGCAGGTTTTAATGAGGATATGAGGCAGTGCTCAGCTCAGGGGTCACTGTGACACCGCTTGGCATCAAAAAACAAATTAAAATTGAGAAGCCAAGAAGATCAGTTGAAGTCTGGGGTAGTTTTGCTTTGTTCTGGTTTTTTTCCTCTCTGTGCACAGATATGGGAGGAACAATGAATTAAAGTGGGGGGTTTTGGTGATTTTTTG
>WAAE01022469.1:3715-23155 GCA_013400495.1 Nicator chloris
TAGAACCATAAAATCCTTCCAGAAAATTGACTGCTATGTAAATTGCATATAAATCTATAAATATATGCAAATATGTGTGTGTGTGTTTTGCTTCCATTTATTTTGCTCCTAAATAGTATAGAGAATTCTTAAGGCTAAATAATGCCTTATCCATGAGTAAAATGTGTTGGTAGCTGAAATGTGGAAGTGCAAGTTTCACAACACTGATCTTTTGATTTCATTTTCTTACTGATAGTATAAAGGAGAAAAATAGGGAAGAGACACAAGGAATAGACAAAGAGAGAAAAGGGGAAGAAATTAGAAAGTCTCTGTGAATTACCCTGTTATCCTGTGCAGTCATTTATGGCAATAAAATCACAGAGGAAGGCTAAGCCACAGCAATGGAATATATCCTATGTACCTAATGCATCCATTGTTTATCCATAGCATTATCATTTAACAACATGTAATATAAGGAGCTTAAAGTATGGATTTCTGGATATAACTATTCAATTCCATTTTGCCCTAATTTTAATAAAATAATCAGTATTACCAGTCAAAAGAGCCAAATCACTAGTAAATCTTGGTGGATATTTTATGAAGATCTGAATAAAGGATCAATCACCAAATCCAGTAGGAAAGAAATTTCATAACTACTCTCTACTGAATAGTTAAACAAAGGTATGCCTAATATTTAAACATGGCAAGGACAGAATGATAGCAGTCTTCATGTGAACATGGGAGTTGTTTTCTCACACTTGACGATTGACAGGAGCTGCTCCTTTGGATCATTTTTTGGAGATGGCAGCTGGATCACATTGTCCTCCTTTTCTCATTCTTCCCTTCATGTACCATTTTTCATTTCCCTTTTTCTTGCTTTTCTGATAGCTGAGTGTCTACTGATACAATCACTACTTCACATATTAGTTTTTCAGTTGTGGAAAAAAGTGTTGTACATTACTGTTTATTTTGCTTGAATAGCCTCTGCCTGGAAGTCTCAAACTCAACAAAAAAAAGATAAACAGAATTCCTTCCTAACTACTTGGAGATCGTGGGAAATTCCACTGGGAGCCATATTGTATTTAGGAACAAACAGACTTTGCAAAGGCTTTTTACTAGCCTTGCTTCATTCAGTTGCTGAAAGTAAAATAGAGTCATTCCTGGCTCTCCACTGCAAGATGTAAATGATGTCACTTCTCTAAATCCTCGCTTCCTAAAAATTAGCATTCAGGTTCTCTGCATAAGCTCTTGAATGTGCTGCAACACAACCCCTTTATTTCATGGGCTATAAAACTTAGGAAATACAGACATCCACAAGCTATGAAGCAAAGGCTCATAAAAATGCCATGAAATGTGCAATTATCCACTAGGATGAGTCTTCAAACTATGCCTGGAATGAACTGAACTGGGGGATTTAGTTGAAAAGCCAAACTCTTTACAGATCACATTGACAGTAGACAAAAATGAAAAGATACATGAAAATCAGAGTCAGCAGAACTCTCTGAATTTAATAAAGTAACCATATACACTCAAATAAATCCGTGCAACTGCCTATGAAAAAGGTTATCTTGAAACTTTCTGCTAGCAGAGTGCCAATGACTCCATAAACAATGGATTTAATGAATGAAAATTACCCCTATCAAACATGTGGAAATGGATGTTTGTCACTTCTAGCACTCCCTAATTTCCTCCCTGAAGGATGTGAATGCAGTACACAATGAACTGTAAGATGATTTTCTTGTGTGTCAGAGAGTAGGTATATTGTCACAGTATTTGCAAAGAGTAGAAGTTACTCACTAAACTTTAAACTTTTCATAGCACTAAGACATGTAGTTTTAGTATTTTTATTATCATTCAACTACAGATTTGACAAACTAGTGAAACTTCCTTCTAATGATTTCAATCCCCAATAGAATTTCTGTCTCTTCTGCTCCACTCACCTAATTGTTCTCCCTCTGTACTGTTAACTAAATAGATCCCAAAGACATGATCGTCTAGAAATTTATCTTCTTTTTATCTACCCTGGATGGACCTGTCAGAATTTACCTCCACACTATTACCTATTTCTAAATTTCTCTTGAAAACAATGCCTAGACAAACTTCTCTGACATCACATTATTCTGTCAATATGTCCCTTTATATCTCACACCTTGGAAACCTTCTGTTCAACTGCAAGTAGTATATTGATGTCTCACAGAACCTCTTACATAAAGTTTTCATGTCCTCTTCATATTTTCAAGGCTGTTCCTGAAGGCTCATCTAATTAGAGGCATATAAAGCACGACTGATAAAAACTCTAACATGCAACTCTGCATCCAACTGATAACAATGAACAGAATTTTCAGCCTTTAACAAGTGATAAAATTTTGAGAGCTGAGGAGCAGGTAGCGGGTGCCCTGCTTTCTTTTGTGATAGCAATTAGTAACTCAGAATATGGATCTAAAGCATAAAGTTCAGAATTACTTTTGAATGTAACATAGTGAGATGTCCTAGGAAACACCAGCTGGCTAAATGAGGTAAACTTGACTCCCTCACTGACCCACATGAGTTATCCCAACAGAAAATCTAATACTACAGAAGGTATAGTCCAGAATGTACTTTACAGTGCAAAGTGCAGTTTTTCTATGCACATATTTGTTTGAGTAGTACAGGTGCCTCATAAATAAATATGAAATTCTCTATCCATCCAAGTCTTTGTGCAGTTTGGTCTGGAACACAAGATTCTCAATGCATTAGAAATTTATATTAATTAAACTGTTCTGATAAATATTTCCACCTGCATATTGTACCAGAGACTCTCCCAATGACAGAAATTATGTACTGAAGTAACTGATTAATGCAGCCCAGTGCCAACCTCACTGTCTTACCTTCACATTCCTACCTTATTAACAGAAAGCACTGCCAGCTGTTAAAGAAATGTGGGGTTTCTAGTACAGAAGAAAATAGTGAGAGAGAACAGGACCAATCAAAAATTCACAGAAATCAGCAAACACAAATGTAGAGTTCTAGTTAAGCTAAATCACATAACACAGGAACTCAGAAGCACAGCCAATGCTGCATACAACTCAGGCTATCACTGTCTGACTGACTTCAACTCGAGATGGATGACAAAACCTGAGCAGGTCTTTTTGTGGGAACACACAGGACCATATCCATGCATAGGGACAGCCAGTTCCAGCCTAAGTGCCTTCCCCTCAAAAGAAAGTGGATGCATCTTCAGGATTAAAGGCAATCACAGATGCAAAATAAGATAACCCAGCACATCATGTCACTCCAATTCCTGTCCAATGGAGCATAATCTGATTTGCAGTATTTTAAACTACATCCTGATTTGATTACTAATGAAGGCTGGCAATTCTGAGGAGTTTACCAATTGCTGACAGTTTCTGTGAAGCAGCTGGGCAACTACTTTTAAATTGAGAAAGACTGTAAAATATATTTACAGCTAAATGCTTTTCTACAAAGATGGGCCAGATGGTCCCATAGAAATTGGAAAATGAAGGAAGCATTAATGAATCATCCAAGAAACCAGAAATCTTTTAGTGGGTGGTACAGTCCATTAAAAAGAAAAATCACCCCAAACCCAACGCTACCCAACTCTTCATAAAGTGCTGTTTTGCTTACCGTAATTTAAATGCACTTATAGGCATATTGCATTTCTAAATAATTGCAGTGAAGCATAATTTTATAACAAATGAAGTTTGCTTTTGTCATGTTAATAGCATATTCCATTACGAGATGAGATTTAAAGTTGAATTTTTTTTTTTTTTTAAGCCAGGGAAGTCTGAAAGGGAGACAGATTCCCAAATAAAGAAATGTTTCTAGAAAGATTTCTGGACTTAATAGAAACCCTTTCTGATAATAACTAAAACACTTCTTAGTTGCCACTGACATAAGAGCAAACAAAGATTCAAAGTTCTTTTAAATTAAATGGCAGAGAGAAATCTCTTGTGATTTCCTAGTCCATGCAGCTCAATAATGCATGTTTGCTTTCTTAAAGGATCTTATTCTACAGGACATTTTTCAAGAACTGATCCTTCTAGTGCAAAGTGCAATCTTTGTAATACTTCACTATTGCACAAGTAATTGCAGCTTGTTATTAATTTCTCCATTCTTAATTGTTTTCTGTCCTTTTGTTTTTCCTTTCTCTCCAGGGAAAAGAATGAAATGCCTCTTTTAATTTGTTAAAATATCAATAAACTAGCTTGACAAAAGCAATATCCTATTGAACAAGAATTGTACAAATTTGAAAACAAGCTAATGAAATGAGCAGTTACTCTTGGTAACACACTTACCATTACCAAAGATGTTGATGCCTCCTTAATTTAAAGTGCTAATGATCAAGCCCTATGGTGCTGTTGGATTGGGTAAAAATCAAACACAAACAATTCCTGTACCTGCAGATTACAGGAGTAAAGGGTATCACTTGTAGAGTCATAATTGGAGTTCACATTTATTTGAATGATACAATTTTCATGCCCTTTTAGGACATCCTTAGTTTGATCTTGAA
This sequence comes from Nicator chloris, assembly GCA_013400495.1. NCBI lineage: Eukaryota > Metazoa > Chordata > Aves > Passeriformes > Pycnonotidae > Nicator > Nicator chloris. The sequence continues at coordinate 8,205 of WAAE01022469.1, forward strand.
CTACTGAAAGCAACTTGATCTTTTGCTTCATGTCTAAGGGAAAAGGGGGAGGGTTTTTATTTGTTCAGTTTTTCCACTTGTGGGCTGTGATTATATGTCAAATGAGCTTTTGAGCTGAATCCAGCTTTTGGGTACAACTCAGCACAACTATTCCTGGACGTGTGTACAAGACCTTTGGTGGAAATGTCTAAGTAGTCACAGCTGAGACAAGGAGTGTGTGTTCCTTCCTAGCTCTGTGCCATTTTGTGCCACAACTGCATTTTCCATCCACCTGGAACACTTGTGCTTTGCTCTCTCTCTTATGCCCCACCTAAGACCAAAACAGTTCAAGGCTCATTTTAAATAACCACTAAGCCATTGTTTGATGCTCCTTCCACTGGCAGCTGTCTGCAGCCAAAGGGAAATATTATATTTTAAACGTGTATTAGATCAACAGCTAATTGCAGGAACAGAATAAGGGCTGAACATTACATTAGTTTCACTGGGTTTATTCCAATTACAGATATGTGTTTTGGAATGTGTACTGCATAGTCTTAATAGAAAGACACCTGTTTTGGTCTTCTTAAGAGTATTTTGGTTTTGATACATAATGGGATACTTCCTTACAGAGTTCATTATGCCCTTCAAATTTTAGCATCCGTATAACATTATTTATATTTTTAGTATTTATTATTTTTATTTTTTTTTCTTCAATAGTGCTTAAGAATCTGATATTAATTTCTAAACCAAGGAATATTGTTATAGAAGAAGAGGTGGAAAAAAACATAGTAGCTGTTTTTTTTAAGGAACTGTGTTGATGAGAAACCATTTTCAGGCTCTGTTAGTGAAAAAGGCAACCCCCCTAACAATGGAAAGATTTTTTTTCAGGATTTCTAGAAGAGCATGATGGATCCTTCAGAAGATGATTGCAAAAGTTGATCTTTATTGATAAGGCGAGCTTAATCTGTAATCAATATTCTGCATGCATTGATTCCATCTGTATTATGGAATACTATTGCTCACACTCCATATTTTGAACATATTTATGAATTGACTTACCCTTGGAATATTTTCAAGAGTAGTTTTATTATATTCATTTTTCCTCCAAGTTGTTTATGTTTTTCTTTCTCTCGAGTTGCTAGCCATCATCTCAAGAGTTTAGATTTTCTACTTGAAATATGCAGCGTATGAAATGTGAAAACAGGACATGTCATATTGCATCCTAATTAGAAATGGTGAGTCCTGGAGAAAAACAACCTAAGCACGAGCCTTTATTTGAATTTTGAAATTAATTTAGACTGATTTTACCCCTTGTGCTCCCTTCTCATTAATATTCCAGCAAAGGAATGTAGTGGAAGGTATAAGTGCTTAAACAGCTAAGTTTAAGAGAACATTGAGGTTTACACAAAGAAAATTTGAAACTTATAACAACAGCCTCTGATTTTTTTTTTCCTGGCAATGAGTGTGGAGCATCATGGTAGAGCCTTTGTGTCTGCAGGTGACACCCAGGTTATTAAGAAGCTAGATCTCACACCAGGGTAGAACATGCAGCTGCCTTTCACAGTAGTGTGGAGTTTCTAGCCCTATATATTCTGTTTTGCAGAAGTTTTAGGGTAAAAAAAGCGCTCCTGCCATAAAATTAGAAATGAACATAGGCCACATTTAGGTCAAGAGAAGCTTTACCTCTGACACTTCAGGAAAATTGGGTCAGATGAAATTCTGACTAACTTGATTTTCTTTAGCAGGAATGGAACAAATTTAAAATTAGCTGATATATATTATGTTATATAATTCAAACGAGTATAGCTTGCTTCTGAGATCCAGTGACAAGTGTAGTCATTTGGATTTCAATAAGAATATATTACCTGTAATTAGTCTCTCTCATCATTGTTGGATGCATTAAAAATGTACCCTGTTTTAAAGAAAATTATTATTCATTGAATTTCAAAGGAAATTTAGCAGCAAACAGTATCTAGTGTGATTTGTCTCATAATTAATACACTTATTCACTGTGAAATACAGCTATATTGCCCATTATTTTTAAATAAAGCATAACACACTGAATTTTAAAGGCATTGGGTTATTACCCAGAAGAAAATACTTCTAGCAGATCAGAGTGACATTTAGCTTTAGCACTATAGGTACCTGCCCTGGGTAAATAAAGAAAACAATTTTTGAACAAAACTGAACATTTATTTGGCAGCAGAAAATCATAAATACATTTCATAGCCAACAAGCCTCAAACTATTTTTACTGCACTTAGGTAAAGGGTATGGATGCATAAAGAAAATTCATCTCAACAATATGCTTTCAGGCATAGAGAAATCTTGCCTCTTGTCTCAACCCAGTGTTTGCCCTCCTTTCCCAGTGGATTTTTTATTTTGTAATACCACTGCAAAAAAATTCTGAGTTTATGCCTTACGCTGTTATTGCTTTGCTTTTAGTTTGCTTGCCCTCCCTTCCCCCCCACCTTGCCTTTTTTTTTTCCTGTTTCTGTTTCATAAGCTTTTGCTAGACCACATCTCCCTTCTCTGTCACTTTCCCTTCCTGCCAAATCTTTCCTCACCATCACTCTCTGCAGGATTTCGTGGGGGCTCTGCTTCCAGCTCGGGGTCCCTGTGCCAGCCCTTCACCTGGTACCGTGGCGCTGGGATGGGGCTGAGGAGCTGGGCAGGGGCAGTTTCCAGTGTCACCTGTGTCACAAGCCCCTTTGCTCCTCCACCACTGCCCTTTACCATCTGTGGTCTCTCTGCCATTAACTCCTGACCTTGTTTTTCTCCCCTCAAAAAGCTGGGCTCACACTCTCCAAAATCCCCCAGGCAGGGGCAGCCTGGCAGTGCTGAGCTGGAGCTGCTCCTGCCACGGGCTTGACCTCAGGAGAGCACAGGCCCTCCAGGCTGGGAACTGGCCCCTGCAGCTCCTTCTGGCTGGCGTAATTATACCTGGGAGGAACGATTTTGCCTGAGGAATTTTCTGCGAGGAATTTTCTGCAAGGAATTTGTGATGATTACTGGCACAAAAGTATGCAGAAGAAAACTTTTTAATTTTTTTTTTTTTAACTGTAGTATCTTTCCCAGCATCTTAAATGTCTGAAAGGCTACCAGCTTACACTCTCTATCACAACAAATTCCTGTTGCCCTCTGTTTTTTTCATATTCACAGGGTAATATCATTTTATGCAAAGGACTCCTCCAGTAACTTTAGAGCTTGAAAATGTGCATTTAAAATGCATTTGGAATAAAGTAGAAGTTGCCATTCTGTATCACATTTAACAGGTTGAGAAAGGGAAAATGGAGAACTAGGATTAAATTCTGCATTAGCAGTTGAGTTCTGTGAGCTGAACTTATCACAGGCTGAAAAAAACAGGCATTTGAGCTTTCTTCCCTTTTGAATCACAGAGCACCCATGGCTTCTCTCTGTTGCATTCTCTATCATAAAACCATAAAATACAGTTGGTTTGGTTTTTTTAATTACTAAAAAATAATTAATTAAACTTATATGCTGCCCAGGCAGTGCAATATATACTGATATCAGCAGCTTGAACATTTACAAATACAATAGTCTTGCATCCAGCACTGTAATGTGGTTGTCACTTGTGGAATAAGGCAGAGCACACAACAGGAAAGAATTCCTGCCACAACATACCATAGGCAGTTTCCCATACTTTTTGAAATGGCAAAACTGCATATTTTGCAATTTTAAGTAATTTGAGAGGAAAGAATCATGACTTCCCCATTTTCAAACTGAGAAAAAATTAAGGTGCTTCCCAAGCATTCTCTGTTCACTACAACTTTATTTGAATAATTGACCTTACCTGCTTTAAGCACAGGTAGAAAAATGCAGGTCTCCAAGCAACTGAGTTCCTTAGTACCTATAAATAAAAAGAATAAAATTACTAACATTCTCAGGGCCAGACAGCTTCCAGAAAAAAAACAGTGTTTTATTCAGGTGTTTGCATTTGCATGAGACTGTCATTCATATTTGTCCCAGGTTGATGGTTCTGGTCATTTAATTACTTTGGTGACGTTAGGGCAGCTCTCAACAGAGAAATGACCCTAAAAAAGACCCCTGGCAGCCCTGTCACATACTGACACAAACAAGCTAAAGGGGAAAGTCATGGCCACTGATTGGGTACTGATCAGCTCTGTGGAGGAGAAATAGCTACAAAACCTCTGTGGCCCTGGATTAATTTTTGACTGAAATTTGGAGCAATATCAGCTTCCTTTAATCCACCACCTGGGCAAGGCAGGCTCAGCAGGGCAAAATGCACCATCCCCTCTCGATTAGCAGCAAACAGCCATTCCACTTTGCTCTGCCCACTGCCAACACAGGTATTTTTAATCTGCAATTTATTTCTGTCTGTCAAAGGTGAAAAGCATTAAGCAATTAATTATTTGAAGTGATTTAAAAGACAGCTGGAAGCCAGGGAGACTTCAAAAAGTAGCCGATTGTTATTAATTCATGTGGTATTCATTAGTGTGTCATTAATGATGCTGTTTTCATTGATATTTGATATAGAATGCAACACAATTGGAATTTCTCTGCAATTTAACAACTGCTTAAGAATATTTTCTGAAATCTGAGAGTAGTACAGATGCTTTCAAGCTAACATTTAACTCTTTATGCAATGTCAGGGCTATTCTGCACCAGGGTACTCTTCCTCAGCACACATGGACAAATCCAGTCTCCAGCTATGACCTGTCACAATGCTTCCCTACCCTATCCAACCAAATACCAGATGCTACATCACTAACCAAGGACCTTGCCTATAAAACTTAGATCAGGAAAGATCTAAGTTAGATCACCCTTCTGTTCCAGCCCATAAAACTTGTGGATGCTGACATCCAACATGTCAACAAATTCCCTGGGCAAGCAAGTGGTGATCCCAAGAGGATCCTTCAGCTGCAGATGTCTACAATAAAGGTACTATTACCTTCCTGCACTTTACAGTGTCAGCATTAACTTTGCATCACAGGCTTTTGTAAGATATTTATGCACCCACTACCTGTTGGAGCCTTTTAACAATTCACTCTTCACAGTCCCACAGGCATATATTAACTCTATAATCTGCATTCCCCTTCCCACCAATATGTTCAATGAAGTTCATATGCTCATGATAGAAACCAGATTTTTTAATCTAAAGACCATGAATATATAGTACAATTCCTAGCAGAATCTTAAAACATTAAAGAAATACAGCTCTATTTTAAAATCAAAGAGCTCCAAAGGCAATTTCCTGCTCTTGGGTCTGGTCCTGTGAAAGGCACCACACCCACACAAGTATCACTTGAGGGCTTTCAGTGCCTCCCAGCATCAGGTTATGATGACTTGCTCAAAGGGAGAGCTCTGCAGGCAGCACCTGCACGACATCCATGGAGAGAAGCTGTTGTCCACAAAGCCTGCCTGGCCACAGGGCTTCGCAGACCACTTGACTCCTCAGCTGACCTTTCAGGCTTTTCCATCATTCCACAAAGACTCTGTGGTTGGGCTATGCCACGCTTGCCTATTTTAATCCTTGATTCTTCAGCTTAGCTCCAAAGGAGAGTATTAGGCACTCATAAACAAACACTTCATTGTGGCTCCTGTCATAGACCAGGCTCAGCTGTGCCCCTGAAGACAGATTATCAGACCAAACAATGGATAGAGAGCTCCTGCACGATAAAGCACACACTGTTACACATTGTGGTGGAGTTCACAGTTTGAGATGCACAGGAGCTTTATTTGTCCTGGAAAGGAGACAAAAGTTGAATAAAAAACACCGTCTAAGAGACAAGTACTGCATTAAGGCAGAATGGGATTTGAAAATAAGCCTATTAATTTGAAAATAATAAGTCTCCTAATTTTCATAGACCTTAAATAAGCTCCAAAATGCTCCCCTAATGTAACTTGGACCTATCCTTGTCAAAGAAATTATAGATGCCTGCATACATCTCCCACACATCCTCAACAAAGTGAAAAAGCTTCTGCAGTCTCTCCACATTTCCCAATCGATCATGGAGAACAGAAGCGTCCAAGTTCAGAGACCCTATTCCTGATGTATTTTAGCTAATAAAAAACCTGGAGTTGGTGGGAATGACACAAGTACAATACCTTCCATTCAAAAATATTTAGACCAATTGAAAAGGTCCCATTCCGTACCTGCCTTTCTATTGCCCGCAGCCCAAAGAGGAACTGGTTTAACTACATGGTAAAATACACCTTTGTGAACACCTCCACCTTTCTCCTGGAACACATCAATACCCTCAGCAGTCCAACTGTGCAAAAGGCTTTCAGGAATTTTTTCCTTTTTTTGGGGTGAGGGAGAAATACCTGACTGATGACTAGTGAAATGACAGGATCAACAAAATATTTAACAAAATACATTTCAGGCCCAAAGTAGAGTTTCTGAGTTGAGAGCTTTTAGAAGCAGGCCTATGAAACCCATATGTAAGTCTCACAATAAAATTGGGATGAGCAAAAATGGTTTATAGAAGGAAAATAAGAAGTCTCTTTTTTGAATCTATTGTGTCTTTCAGGATACAAGCGTATTCCATTTGAAAACCTGCCGGATGAACTTAGAAATCTTAAGATCAAACGTGTTTTTCTTCATGTTCCTAACAGTTTTAGAGAGAAAATAATTTTTCCACTTCCAATCATTAAGTGAAACATTAAACAAGATTAGGATACAGGTGTACAAAATTATCAGTAGTACCATTCTTATTCAAACTTATTTTCCCTGGCTTTCTCACAGATGACAGAACTGAATCAATGCAGGCCCTTATCCTTCTCCCGAAGGTCTTGCTATTGAATTTCAACTAGGGCAAAGCTAAGCAGTGAGGGGAAGAAAGCAGTGAAATGGCAGCAGAAAGAAGATAGGCAGCAACTGTAGTAGAGATAAGAATAGATGGTCACAGACTAACATGGTGCATAATTTAATGGCTTTCTTGAAATGCTGAATTCCTTTTGGGGGCAGATCAAGTACCTGCATAATAACTTTCTGTGATGTTGGAAGTGACAAGCACCTTAAAATATGTATGGAATATTGGAAAAATGAAGAAAAATTGAAAAAAAAGTAAGTCTACTTATTATACCCCAGCAGTTTTTCTTTTATTTCAAGCAGACTGTATCTGACTGAATTCTTACTGTCTGAAGGCAAAAGGAATAGCTCCACCCTGACCACATTTCACTTTTAGTACCACTAGATCTAGGTAGCCTAAATTTTAAGGCTTCACAAACATTTCAGATTGTACATATTACCTGTGGTACAGTTCATAAAGCACAAAAATCACTGGTGGTGTGCTAAAGTACACCAGATTTTTTTTCCATGACACAAATATGGTGCACTACTTAACCAATATTAAGGAGCATGAAGTGTTCACTCATCAGGCCTGGTGTTCCAAATGCTTGCCTTACTTACACAAAGGGGGGGTTTTCTCTCTTTGAAATGGTTAATATTTGATATTTTCCTCCCATGAATAACTCAGCCGTAATTATAAAATGGTATGCTACAAAATCTAACTCTGAAGGCAGATGAACACCCACAAAATTCTGCCCAGCAGATTATAAGGCTTTAAAATATAAGGCATCAGTCAAATTTGGATCAGTCCTCCAGACCTAGTTTAAATCATCTCTGCTGCCCTCTTAAACTACCTTGCACAGCAAAAGGGCACACAGTTTGGCAAGTGTTCAGAAATAGTGTGGTAAGCGCTCTAGGAATGGCCAAAGGAAATTTTTTAGTCGTTAGGGTACAGCCCAAATTGTGACGTGGACCTCAGTCTGATGAAAGACCTGAGAGTCTGTCTATCTGTGGGTTTGTATTTGTTTTTTGGATAAGGGAGAGTCATAGGCTTCAAAATATTGGAACACATGCTTAAGAAACCTCAATAGTTCCATACTTGTATTGTCTCTATATGAACTTGCACTGCTTTTGAAAATCTTCTCTAATTCCTTATACTGCACTGTCATGGTTTGGTCTTTCATCCTCTTTACTCTTCTGTATTTTATTTGGGATCTCTTTTTGAGATCCTCATATAGCCCCGAAGCATATTAATGTGATATAAAGTTGCCTATAATAACTGCAGACCATCCTACTTTATTGCCAGAATGGTAAAACAGAAGGAAGCCCAAGTTGTATCACAGGTTAATAGACTGGAAATTTGGAGAAAATAAAATGCTTGTAGTGTTATCTCATGGAATTATCTTTCCAGGAACATTTTTTGGCAGCTTAAGTACTCTGAAGTTCATTATTATTTACCATTGTATCACAAATTAGTGTGGTGAGATGCCCAACAGATACCTGCACAGAGAGGTAGTTGGGATTTCATATAACTAAATAAAGTTTGTTAAATAAAGAACTAAAATATGGGCATCCACCTGCTCCAGCATGAGGTCCTCCACGGGCTGCAGGTGGATTTCTGTTCCACTGTGGCCCTCTGTGGTCTGCACCACGGGCTGCAGGGTGTGCTGCACCAGTGCCTGTGCAAATTCCACCTAAAGCATTTCTGCTTTCCAAATATGTGAAATGCTTAATAGCAGAAACTCTTAATTAGGAGACAAATGTTTACTTTACCCTCAGAAGTGGATTCACTCCTCTGTGACCCTGCAAGTCCTTCTTCAATGTGCGAAGCATGAGGGATTATTTTGTGAACTGCATGCAGTGAGCGTTCTTTTCTCTTCAACCCAACTATGATCCCACTTTCCCCTTACATTCCCTTAAAAGGGAATATATTTCTTTGTTCAAATTCAAGGTTAAGAATTGGATTTCACACGAGTAAAATAACAAATAAGCTCGGAGTATCAATGGAGTTATGTTGGAGTGCAGAGGTAAAATCAAAATCTGTCCTATTTTCTGAACCCGTATATTATTATCATTTATCTTGTCTTTGTGTAGAGTAATCAGGTTGTCAGTTGGTATAATATTGTAAAGCAGATGGGTAATAAAACTGTCCACAGTGTCTCTCCAGAATTTCATATTTGCGTTTGGAAAAGGAAATTCTTTAACCTGCCACTTCAAGCTTGGGAGAAAAGCTCTTAGTTTCAAGTGTACAGGATCAGATTTAACACCTGGGACTTTTCAGTTCCAATGTTGTCACAGAATTATGGGTGGGAGGAATGCTAGTGGTGGAGTTTCATCTGAAAAAAATGGCCCTTACTGTGTTGATGGATGAATTTTAAACTTTTAACTTTCAGTTCTGGGTTTATATTGCCTAAGAGGGAATACTGTTTTGAAGATAATACAAATCTTCCTGCCCTTAGTCTTTTAGGATCCTATCCTTCATACTCATAGCCATGCATGTGGCAGCATTTCAGTCTTATGAAAGAAGTACTAATGGAAAATTTTTCCATCTCCCCATTTACTGTAATTTTAAAAGAAAAGTAACCAACATCAGGTGACAAGTAAAAGGATGAGAGGAAAAGGCCTCAAGCTGTGCCAGGGGAGATTTACATTGGGTATTAGGAAAAATTGCTTTGCTGAAGGAGTTGTCACTGAAACAGGCTTCCCAGGGCAGTGGTGGAGTCACTGTGCCTGGAGTTATTTGAAAGATGTGGATGTGGCACTAAGGGACAGGTTTAGTGGTGGACTTAGCAGTGTTGGGTGAACAGTCAGACTCAATGATCTTAAGGGTCTTTTCCAACAAAAAGATTCTATACTTCTATGATCAAGCTTTACCAAGATCTGCATTTTTTCCTGAGATAATTTTTCCCCCTCCTGGTATTGAGGCTCCCTTCATTTTTGCAAAGCAAGCCACAGGTCCCTTGCTTCAGCTGACTGGTTAATGGCAAGCCTGGGAGACGAACTAGCCATCACTGAAGAGCCAGGGCTAGGATCCTTCAGGTACATGAAGGGGAACAGGGCCCTGGCAAACCAAACACCTGCAATAAGAAATGGATCTTGACAAAATTGTTCATGCTCTTAAGGAGAGAAAAGAAATATCATTTTATCTTTGAGTTTGGCAGAAGGGAAGTAAGTAACCAATCTTAGAGGGCAAGTGGCCCTGGGAGGCAGCTCCTGTAGCCTGGGAGGAAGATGATACTGGCATGGAGCTTAGGTTGTTTGCAATAGTGTTTATAAAATCTCGTGGCAAATGTTAGTGGAGTGTTGACTTTGCTGTAATGCCCTTGGCTGCTTGGTCTCACAAACAGTCTAAATGGTCTGGGGTTTATTACAAGATACATATTTATTAAACAAACAGGATAAAGATGTGTGTGTTTCCTCTCATTTGAATTACTAGGAATTTCCATGAAAATATTTCTGCTTTAGTGTTTGTCTTCTGTTTAGCAGTTCTTAGTAAGACTATGAATGTGTGTTATAAATAGGTCTGCATAACATGCTAGAAATTTCCACCACCTTTGGAGCATCCTTTCAACACTTTCTGCCACTATGCATTTTCAGAATATTTCCAATGCATTCTAAACAAAAAACATATACTCCTTAACTGAATAGTATCCCAAAGTTGATGTATTATGGACAAATCCTTAGCCATAATGACTGACTATTCCCATCCACAAAAATGGAAGAATGATCACTTAACAATAGCCTAAGATGAGACAATGAATTTTGGATCTATGCTGGAATTTTAAGTGTAGATAATGGGAGTAGTTTTACAATAAATTTTGAATGTCATCTGTATGTAGGACTCTCAAAATATACAGGCAGCTTTGGAATGGGATGAACACTTAAGAATAATTTTGAGATCTACTGACTGAGAAACTGGCTGTTATTTGCCTGGCTATTTATAGAGAGCTTGAAGGGGAAGTGAATTTACTTTTGGATAGCTGGAACATCTCTGCAAACACTTCCCCTGAAAAATATTGGTTTAATTTTGTAAGAAATGTAATTTCACCTTTTTCATTATCCAAATCTGCATAGATGGGTTAGGGATACTCAAAGTCACCACCCCAATCTTCCCTAGACAAGGCAAATTAGAACAAATTGGTGTCACCTACAGGAACAGATGTTTACAGCTACTGAGCCTGAAGATTCAGACAGACCAGCTCTACTCCCAAGATTTTGTAAGGCAGTCAAAGGTACTGCTGTTGCTTTGAGAACTCTTTGGCTCTTTTATAATCTCTAAGGTGTTTCAGCAGTCATACCTTATCAAATCAAGCAATTCCTTGCTTTCAAAGCATTCCTGGCTACCTTGGAGGAAATTTTTTAAGATTTCAACCCTATTCTTTGGTGCCTTTTGCAGTATATTTCCTGCAGCATGTCCCAGACAGCTGACAGACTTGTCAGATAGGATTCTGGAGAATTTGATGATATGCATTGACTTGTACCAAGAATTCTGAAGTTCAAAGAGGCAATATAATTTCCTCTGCTAATACTGCATCTGTGCGTACTAACAGGATATTTTCTAGGACACAAACAGGTGAACAGATCAGGCACATTTAGGCTAATGAAAACCAAATTGTTCTAGTAAGTGCTCTATCTTTGCCTAAAGGTTTATCTCTTGGATAGAAATAGTCAGACTTTCACTGGTTCTCACGATTCTGTGTGAGATATTTTTTGTCATTTGGGATAAATTTGGTTGTTTTAGTTTCTTTATTTTTATTTTGATTACATTGTTCAAATGTTAATTCCTTACTAACTCCTATCTAGAATAATTGAATGTTTCTTAGATAAATCTTTATTTTTCTTAGTTCCATCAATATGAAAACTATTTGTTTCCATTTGGCCCTTCCCAAGGCAGAAAACCTCATAAGCCCAGATAACCAATCATTGACAAACAGCAAATATTAAATACTTAGTTGCCTTATCACAGTAATTCCTTAATAGTGATGATATTTCTTATTGCTTTAGTAGATCATAAAATTGTTTAATGACATAGGATTTATCACTTGTTCATTATCCCTTATTTATTTTCTATGAATTTTGTACTACTCTAGAAAGTGCTTTCACTGAAAACTGATGAGACTGTCTGGGCCAGAAAGGATATGAAGATATAATTTCATGAGCCCCAGGCCAGACAAACACAGCTAACGGGGTGGCTGCAGGGGAACAAAGCTAAGAGGAAGAGGAGATATCCCATACCACAGAAGAAAGTGGAACAGTCCAAAGGTGATGAGCTACATGGGACGAAGGAGGATGAGCCCAGCAGCACGAAACAAAAGCATCAAAATGGCAATAGCATTGTCTTAAGGGAGGTCTGGAGCAGATGGAGACGGCTTAGGAAAAAGAGAAAAACCTGGGGTGCAAATAAGAGGGGATAAAAAGTGTGTTTTAGACCTGTGATGGGGGGAAATGGAAAAGACAGACATGGCTGTGGGCCTGATCACAGGCTGAGGCTATCAGCTGGCAAGGGTGTGGAGAAATGCCTGTGAGATAGGTAACAGAGTTGCCCTTGGGACAAATGATTAGGTCAAATGTAGCTACGAACACCTACCATGATCTGTTTCCTGTCTATTCCTTCTTGACAGAAATTTAAATGTGGGCCAATGGCACCCAGCCCTGCTCAGAAATGGAAGAAATGTCTATTTTTCCAATCAATAATTGGAAAATTTTGATTTCCTAGTAAATTGTGAAATTGTGGATTTTCTAGTATTTTATTAATAATAAACTTTTTTGAGATAGAAGTTACTTAAGAGAAGCCCAGCAACCTGCAAGGCTCCTAATTTACACAAGGAAATTCTTTTTTTTTTTGGATTGAGAAAAAGCCTGAAAAAGGTATTTCAGACAGTTTGAAAGATGATGAGGAATTGCTACAGAAATACAGGAGTCACATAATTCTTCAGATCAATATTGCTGCTTTCCTTGGCACTGGCAAGAGGAGGATCCTCACTCCTGACTGAAGCATTTTAAAATGGATTTTTACCAAGGGTAAGAGTAGGGAGAGTTCCCTGGCGTGTACTCAGCAGACAACTGTTAAATGGCTCACATGAGTCCTGTAAGCAATTCTCATCCTTTTGACTTTTCACAGCCTTAAATTCCCAATTTTAGCCTGCTGCCTGGGGGGCTCCAGACTTTGAAATCTTGGAGGGAATTGTGATCTGGTTGCACTATCCCACTTTGTCTTTTGTGGTCAGATGTGACCATCATTCAGAAGACAATACATCAGGATTTCCTCTCTAGTCAACCACAGTAAATCCTATTCCTGAAAAGCTACATAACAATAGCTCAGAATTATCCACTATGGTTGCTATTGCCTGACTTTAAGTACAAAAAACCATTTTTCCCAGTTCTTTTTTATTGTCAGTTTACAGTAAATTTGCAGCTTAGTTATTCATTCTAGGCTAGACTGAATTATTTACCTTTTTCCAGGAGTTCCTCTTTTTCTTTCTTTTTCATTATTCTCACCTGAAATAATTAGAAAATAGCACAGCAGAAATGTAAAAAACAGTATTAAAAATTAGGTGAATTGAATTTATGCCTTGTTTTAGAATAGTGTGTGTTATTGTAACGTGCAATTATATTGGTTAAAAAAGACCTCAACTCCCCCCAGGTTACAGATTGATTTCATGGTTGTTTTGTAAGCTATTGCTCTGCTTCCTGGGGTATCTCTCAGGCTCTGTTCAGCACGGAATCCATTATAAACTACACATTCAGATAGATGAAAGGTATTATAACAAGCTTAACTTTGCTGCTATTGAGTGAATAACGATTTATAATTATTCCTTTTATGATGTTGAAGTTAGGTGGGCATGTGCCTACCAACCCATTTCCTTTTGTTCCTGGAGGTGCTGCTTTTTAGCAGCAGTGGTTCCAGACATCTCTTAGATGGTAGATTTAAATGAGAGCTGCAAGCACACCCTTGCTAGTCACAGCTCTCATCTACAGATTTTTACGTGTGATTTATAGTCTGTTGTAGCCTGTTTATTGCCTGAGTTAAAGTGAAATCATCAACACAAAGAGACAGTCACAAGTTGCTTTCTGTTCCTTCCAGGGCACTCAAATGAGAATTAAGAACAAAGAAAAGGAAAGATGTATAAAGGTGAGGAATGTTTAGAAATAAACTAGAAAGGAATAGCCATAAAAGTTACTCATTATCTTCCTTTTTTTAAACATTACTGAATCACTTCACTGTTTAAAAGACAGGTCCCCAGCAGATGTGAAGCAGCACTGCCTTTTATCTCCAGAACATCACCTTGTAAGTGATGGGAAGTAAAAGGTAAATGAGCACAAATAATACGCAGATATGGTGAGTTTTAGCAAAGGTTTCCCTGATCTCTGGTTTTCCTTGTTTCAACTCTTCTCTACCATCTGTGAATCACAGTCAGATTTCTCTCTAAAGTATTTTAATCTCTTGTCAGTAGCCATTTCTGCCATTGTCAGAGACTTGCAACTCCTCTCCCTTCTGTTCTTGGTGCTCTTAAAAAAGTGTCTCCACGTGTCTGCTTTTCTGCTGGATGTACATCAGTTTTGGTCCCTGCAGAAGAAAGGTTTCCTATAGGACACATGGTCCTAGCTTTAGTAAGAAGTCATCTATTTTATCTTTTTTCTTGCTTCCATTAACAATGAGTGGAGAAACATGAACAAACAGCCGTAGATGGACAAGATCATATTTTCAGGAAAATGCTGATACAATTACACAGAGATTTCAGACTGAAAACATTGACTTTGTACAGTTTTCAACTGCTACTTATACAAAGCCAAACTGCTTTCTTTGGGAAGCAAAGGTCATAACTTCATCAAACAAAAGCAGAGTTTAATGGTAAATTCAGGATTATTAGTTCTTGATCTGGAATCCTCTCTCCATCTAGTCTGAGTTCAGTTGCTTCTACCTGAAAGCCTTTTAAAAGATGAGAAGATATCTTAGATCCCCTCATGAGAGACAATATCCTAAAATTGTGCTGAGTTTTCAAGGTATACTCCACAATGCGGATATAATGGGAAAAAATAGTGATGAAAAGATAGGAAGAGTATTCCTAAAAATCTTCCATTCAAAAAACTAATATTATTCTACAGAGGAGGAAGGTATTGTCACTTATGAATGTTATAGATGGGACCAAACCAACCAAATTAAAATATAAAAGAATTTATTTATTACAAAATAATTT
>WAAE01022469.1:23229-34942 GCA_013400495.1 Nicator chloris
AGAGCGTGACTTTCCATCGTTTCTTCAGATGCAATGTGGTTCCTGTCTGGGTTTCAATGTCCCCCTCGAAACAGGCTTCCAGTAAAAGCTTACATGGCACAGATTCTAACTAATAATATCAAGCTATATACAGTATAACAAACACCCCAGCATGAATTATTCCCACACATATATAACATGAAGAAATGAGGCAGAGAGGTGAGCACCTCTCTTCACACAACCCAACACTGCAAAAGAACTCTGGAGCGTGAAAGGCAGAGTGTGCTGCTGGAGCCACACTGCATTTCCATGCTGGGAGTAGCAAACCCCTCTCTGAGGCGAGGGTGAGCTAATAGTGTGTGAGGAGGAAAAGCCCTGGTGACTCTGAGTGGATGTGACTGCTCCTCTGTGCATTCCTGTTAAAGCGCCTGTTGTTTGTTTTGACTGCACTTTCTTATTTCAAACAAAGGATATCAACAGCTTTAGATTCCAAAGCTTTGCCCTGCTCTGTGAACAAATAAATTGTACCACACTTAGCACATTGAAAATTCATAGAATTTGTGAAGGCATAGGCTTAAGACATGCTTGCCGTTATTCACTGCATATTTATACAAGTTCTCTAAGCCTGGTTACAGCTGCTGGCTGCGCTCAGGTCAACAGCATCACATAACAATGTTGAACTGTATTAACTGCATAAATAAGAGATTTTAACAGTGGGCTCCATTTGAAGAAGGGGTCAGCAGTGTTAAGTTAAGGGCAAAATTATTCTCAGACCTTCACGGTACATCTACATTTTTATAATCCAGCTTCCTAATGTACTAAGAGAAAAACAGAAGTGCTGTGCTGATATGAGACAAGTAATGAACAAATCTACCTTGAAAATAGATCTGATTAATTTTTTTCCTTCCCAGAGAAAACAACATCTTTTCTTTTTGAGAAAAACTGAATTTCAACTCAAGTTTTTTGCTCTAAATCTATTCTTCTGTCATGATAATATTGTATGCATTATTAATGTGTGTGAAAAACGAGGTTCACTTTCCTGGTAAAATTTAGAAGGTTCAATAAAAAGACAATAGGACACAGAAAGCAAGCAAAGGGTTAATATGGCCGGGTATCTTGGCACTCAGCCAAGAGCACGCCTAAAACCTTGGAGGGATCCTGAAACACTTTTTCTGTTACATCTGCCTGTTGCATATGCATAGGGTGTGATGCATATTCATCTTTTTCCAAGAACAGTTTTGCATGGCCACTCCTTGGGTCCACCTTTTTAGAGCAGGCTGTTCCTTGGTTGTAGTTTCCTTATCCCCTCCAGTTTGGGCTGTGTCCGTGCTTTCTTTAGACGGCAGGTGCTGATGATCATTTGGCACATCAATAGCAGGGTCCTCTTCACATGTTCATTGGAAGTTGTCNTAGCAGGGTCCTCTTCACATATTCATTGGATGTTATCCCAACCAAACAGACAGTTCAATTGCAAGCACAGGTATATGTCAGCTATCCCACTACTGTGTCTAAGTAAAAAGAACTGTACAGCAGAGTCATTCTGACACTACACATATAACATTCATCTCAATACTTGTGAAAAGCCAATAACATAACACAACATGTATCTATAACGAGTGAGATACTCCAGGCAGTCTAAAATGACATGAAATAACAGCTGTGAAGCTATAACTGAATTATAGCTGTTCTAAGACAAATGTCCAACTATTGTTATTCATCCCACCAAGAATGCTGATTTAGAAGTAAGGCCCTTTTAAGGCCCTTGAAATGCCTTTAAGCACAACTCTTTCAAGTCTTTTTTTTTGATACTGAGAAACCTCCAGATTTCAAAGTGGAGCGTGGCATATCTTGTTTATTCATTGCCCAGTGGTTTCAAGAAAGAAACAATAATTGATAATATTACCTCAGATATTGTGTGCATAGTCAGCCTGAGAATATCTATCCAAATAATTCATAATATAAAACACTATGGACATGATGGAAAGAAACGCTCCTAAAATCAGAATTGCTGAGATAAATGGCATGATTCTGACTAAGCTGAAATAAATTGACTTCACTGGCTTTCCCTCAAAGCCTTTTTCAAAAGACAAGTAAAAAAAAAGACAAAGACGAGAGAATAAAAAGTGACACAACTAGAAATCTGATGAGCTTCTTCAATACTGGCTCTGATTACAATCAGTCTGTTGATTGCAGAACTCAACTGCTTACTCTAAGGTGATCTACAAGAACAGCAAGGAACACTTTGTGGTCCATATCATATTTGTTGACAATTATTTTAACATGAAACTATAGTGCTTGGATATAAAATACAGGGAAAACAGTCCCAGTTCTCTCTCATATTCTTTGTCAGTGTTTAGACTCTCTGAATCCAAATCTAGCATGTCAGTGAACTACACAGAAGAGATCCTTCCCTTGATTTTGCTCTCTGGAGACAGAGCAACATGTTCCTTACATTTTTTGAAAATACTTCTTCAGCAGGGTGAGCATGGTCTGAGGAATCACTCGACTGAGCGAGGCTGACTCATGTGTCCCAGGAGACCCCCTCAGAAGGAAGGAAAGAGACAGGTCTTTTTGATCTTCACTGAGTGTTAGCTTAAGGCTTTTGCATTAATGGGCTGCAAGCTGCAGCCCTTCCTTTCCTGCCGTATTCTGGGTAGGAATTTTAGCAGACAGATGTAGCAGCCTGTTAGTTTGCATTACTGTACTTCAACTCTGTGGCCTTTCTCCACCCTGCAGTCCGGGACTCTGAGCTGTGGTCCTGGCACATGAGAGATTCTTCATGAGGGATGAGCTGGGTGAGTGAGCAGTATGTCTGGCTTTGCCAAAGGCACATATCATCTGTGGCTGTGAGACAAGAACGGATGTAAAATTTCATTTATTGGTGCTGCCAAGACCTAAGAAACAGCAAGATCTTTTACTCTTGAATAAAGGGATTGAATGGAAAAAAAGTACAAAGCATGCAAGCAATTCCCTTTTCTTGGGGGGTGGGAGGTCATTAACAGCTATTTCCAAGCCTGTAATAAAGATGTTTATGTTCACCCTGTGGCTAGCACTGTTCTGGAGCTGCCCTCAATCCCTCATCATTAGACATTATCCAATGCTTTAATGAATGATACTTTCACACCTAGGAAGGTAAGGTATCATGGACAAGGCACAGATTGACACAGTTCATACCAAATTGAGTTAAAAGAGTCCTGTGAAAACATATTTTATCTTTACAACTGAGCACAATCTGCTGAAGCAAGGGATAGCCTTTTAACAAGTATTAATGTGCTAATCTGCTATTGAAATTACATCCACAGTCTCTTCAAAAATTATGACCTCTTACTTGTATTAGAATACACTTCTGCTGACAATATAAAACATATGTTTAGTGATGGGGTATAAAAACCTCTTGATTTTCAAACTGTATAAACAGGACTCAGATTATTTATAGTTTCACAGGCATAATTTTGTACTAGAGTTAATAGCAAGTTAAAATGGCATTAGTTAACCACCTATTTCTCTAATTTGTTTATACAGAAAAACATGGTGAAATTTTACAAATATACAATGATTAATATTAGATTAGAACCCTTTGAAAAATTCTGATCCAAACCCATGTTCTACTACTAGTAATTTAGTAATTCACAAAGCCATACACTTTCAAACCACTAATTCAATTCATAGATCAAGCATAAATAAGGTTCCTTGAGCAGGCCTTTAAATATCAGACTGGAGACACACTTTAAAAGGTCAGAAAATAACTCTCCTAACAGCACTGATCCTATTTGGAAAGGCAGGTTATTTCCCCTCTCCAATGACCAAGAAGTAGTTTCATGGTAATTTACAGTGTTTCAGGAAGATAGGAAGTAAGGGGAATCCAAAGGAAAAAATTACATCTCTGTCCCCTGCTGGTCATCAGCTCCATAAAGAGGGGACACTCGCTAAAATGAAGGGAGCTGAATGTGTGGCATCTACTTAATGGTGAAGGATGAACTTGGCAATTCCTTGCTGCCCCTTTCCATGGCATTCACTTTCCTTTGTGGGAATAACATCCCTAGGATTGCTGAAGGTAAGGACATTAGGCAAGGTTTGATAATTGAAAAGATACTTTTGGACTGAACTCTGAAAATACTTCCACGTCCATGAATGATTTTTTTACATTTGGAACAGTACCCCCAAACTCAGACCTTTCAGGTATTTTTGCAGAATTCAAAGGAATATAATTGCTGCAGTAAATATTGAGTACATAACTTATTTCCTGTATAGTTTATCGAAAAGTGTGAACACTTGGAGTTTATTGAGGTCACAGAAATTTTTTGATGAAGTTGAACCATATCATGAAGCTTAGCTAGGTTTTGCTGTTGTATGATAGGCTTAGCTAATAACTACTAAAGTTCTCCAGATTGAGAGAAGAATAGGAAAATCCAGGCTGAGACTTCTATGCACACAACTCATAATTACAGCTCACATCAACTGAAATCAGAAAAGAGGAGTGGCAAACAGTACAAAAAATTCAGCCAGACTAATCAGTGGCATAACAGGAAAATTACAGAGCAGGGAAATCTATGCATATATTTATTTGCAAAGAAGAATAAAGAAATATAAAGTTATTTTAGACTAAGTTTAACTATAAATAAAGTATGCTTATCTACAAACAGTGTTAAGTCACCTTTTAATATTTTTTTCTGGAGATTATCTGTGAGATTATTCAAATGTATGGGAGTTTTCGGATTTGGATATAGATTTAGGCTTAGGCAGCCCAGAGACATTGAAAAGTCTATGTAGAGGAAATAAAAGTGAACCTTCTCTGGAAGATGGAAAATGCTGAGTTTTGAAAACTGCTTTAGTTTCATGCAGTCTCTGTTCCCAGCCAACACCCCCTTGCCGTGTCCTCATGCCCCCAAAATCCACACAGCAAGTGAAACACTTAGCAAGAGTATAACTGTTTAAACCCTATCTCCAGAGTTGGACTTGTGCTGCCTGGGGCTGTCGGTGCCATGTAGTTGTGATGATTTTGGCTTGGAGTGTGGGTCCTTCAGTTTTCCTGAAAGACATCAGTTTCCCAAGCTCAGCAAACTCCATTTCAAGGTGAGTTCCAAAACAGAATTTTTAAAATTGCCTCTTAATTACTGTAGTTATGCTAAGAATAGAGAAGAGCAGCAAAACGTCATTGTTAATGAAAAGTCATTGAACTAGCAAGACAGATAGATGCTCTTAATTCAACGACTTGAGATGCCAGAAGACTTTCTCATCTAGGCATCTGGGAATTAAAACCTTACCGAGCATAATTAAAGTGTTTGTCTGCCCTAACCTATAAAAGGCTTATCCACAATGCCAGTTACCATCTAATGAGAAAGGATATCTGCCAAAGAGAACAGTAGTCTATTTTTCTCCTGCATCTCTGCGAAGATGATCATCACAAGTAGTTGGAACAAATGCAAATAATCAACCTCCTATTATTATAATTGTTTGTATAAAAGGGTTGCAGTTAAAGACTCATTATATAAATCAGCAGTCTATTTATCCTGTTAGTTATCAGGTGTGCAATTACGCACATTTATTCCCTTGAGTAATTGACCTTAGCCTTAAGTGGATGCCCTCTCTATCATGTTTACTCTGCTATTCTTTCCCATCCTCTAAACAAAATAACAGATCTATAAATCAGAGACATTAAAATAGCTCCAGAAAGACGCCAGGCTGTTTTTCAGCCTTCCTGCTCTCCAGACTGCCCAGTTACAGACTGCAGGGTGACGCCTCAAGGGCTATTTATTTTAGTCCTTTTTGTCTTTGCTGTGCCACCTCTTTTAATTGTCGTGGATGGGTGATTTTTAGGATTACCTGGCCAAGTCCAAGATGCAGTTTCTACAACAGGAGGCTTAATAAGCCTGCTGTGATTATCTAAACCAAGAGAACTCTATAATATACAGGCAGGTCAGCTTTAATACAGCTAAAGTGTCAGCATAGGTTTGCAGTCATTTTACTAACCATTTAAATGTGAAGGACAGGATTTGGGTAAGTAAGAAAGAAATTCAACATAACTTTAATGAGAAATTGAAACTAGAATCTTGTTATAATAACTCTATCTTCCTCATTTATGTAATATTTATAAAAACCTTTATTTATGATGTCGGTTTGGGTGGAATACTATTTTCTGGTATTCTCTACACACCAGACAACTTATTTTACAAATTCCTGCTTCGTATCAGTGGTAAAACACTACCTTTTTGGTTTCTATTGCACCCGTTGAATTACTCTATTGAGAAAAGCCACATAAGTAAGAATAAAGTAGAGGAATGAAGCATATTCAGCAGATGTGAGATGAGTCTATCCAGGTTGAAAAGATTCACTTCAAAGCCTTAAAAAAAATAAATCTCTCCCATAGCAAAGCCTGACCTTAGAAAGTTGATCTTAGCTTAGGAAACATTAAAAAAGGAAAGGAGAAAAAAGAAGAGAAAAAGAAAATACCAGAACTTTTCAAGACCTCTTTTCCCATCTTAGGCCTAACCCCTTAAATGAAACAGATTTATATATTTTCCAGTCTGACAAAAGTTACCCTTTCTAAATCAAAGGTTTCTTTCCTACTCAGCGCTGTTCTTCCTGAGCACCTAAATTACAAGAGCCACTAAATTTCTGCAATTTGCTTTCTTGGGCAAGGTTTTTTTAATCTTTATGGCAATTAGGTACATCCCAAGCAATCCTTCCATCCATTTTTGCTGGGGCTTGTAATCCCATTGATCAACACCAACCACACCAACCACTGCACCTGGAAAACAACAACCCTTGTTTCAACAGTGGCCTGGCCAGTCCTAGTTCTCCTCTACTGCAACCAGGAAAAGGGTAATATGAGCAGGGCTGCCAAAGACCTGTTGATAATAAACAGTTATGTCCTTCCCACAGTGAGTCCATATGCTTTTGATCCGCCTGAGCCGCAGCAGCTCTGTCGAGCAGATATCTGGGCTTAAAAGGCCTTAAGGAGTTAAGAGCATTTTTTTTGTTAATATAAAATTCTTTATTACATATATGCATCAGTCTTGAAGGCAAAGAGCTCTAGGAATGTGGTCTTTCTAAAAGCTTATGAGATTTGAGGTCCCAGAGGGGTAAAAACGGCAACCTTACAGAAAATCTTAGCCCACAGAGCAAAGGCAGTTTCCCAGCAGAGTCCTGCTCCCATGCAGCGTTCTCAGAGCAGTGGCCGCAGCAGCAAGAGCTGCTGCAGTAGCGGTGACAGAATCCCCACAGCAACCCCAGCAGCAATACCTGGCAAAGTCCTGGCTGCAGCTCCCTGGCAGAGCCCCAGTCTCTCTCGTGCAGGTGGTGTAGAGGTGGATCAATTGATCGAGAAATCGAACAGTTGATGCCATTGCTCACAAAACTGGGGCTTTTTATCCATAAATCATAAATGCAAATTCATGTCCCTATCTATAAGTTATCCAATCAGTTAAGTAAAAATTCTAAAATATTCTTTCTGCACCAATCTAAACGTGATTCTAAAAATCCATAAAACTACAAAAATCTATGAAAATTAGTATAAAAAAAAATCTAGGCATATAGCATATCTATTAATGTAAAAAGCTCTATCNAGCATATCTATTAATGTAAAAAGCTCTATCTCATTAACATAAAAAACTCTATCTTATTGACATGAAAGTCCTATCTTATTCTATCTAGAACAGAAAGCAATGTTCCACTATGTTTTTTGTTATGTCTAAAGCTAAATTACCAAGCCTTAGGTCTCTGAGCCTTGTGCTAGCTGACAACTTTTTAAGGCACTTAGAGTATTTCTGCTTAAAATTAAAACCTAAACTTATACTTCATGTCTATGTAGCTTAATATATTTTAATTTCTCTAAAAGCTTTAATTCAACCCCTGCATTTTTCTCTCTCCCTGGGGGACGCAGGGAAGCATGTACTCCAACACAGCCCTGTGATTCTCTTGCAGTTATTTTGCTGCTTTGAGGGTACTATGATTGTAAGAACATCTGTCAAATGAAGTCATGACACAGGACTGTGTTTTATAGCTAATATCTTCAGGAACAAGCAAACAGACATGGCTGAAAATGAGTTTGACATCTAAATGTTCCAGTTGTTACACGTTGAGATTAAAATATATTAAAAACCCACCCAAAATGAAACACAACACTTAGGAGTCAAGTCCAAAGCTGTAAACTATGCAGGGCTGGCTGTGGAGGGAGCCACACCTCACCCTCAGTGTTCAACATTAACAGTACCTATGTGCACATTATCCTGCTCCTGAGTTCTGAGCAGAAACTCAGTCCTGAAAGGTCATAGAGGAGCTCAGATTCATCTTGGGTTTCACCCCATCCAATTTGAAGATACTTTTCTTTAAGGCGAAACCCTCCCAGGGGCCAGGTCTCAGGGAATATTCCTGTATAAAGTTCCCATATGAAATTTTACCAAGCTTATTTTACAGAAAATATAAGTTTGTTTAGTTTTGTGTCATGAGGAGACAACTGGAAATTGCTACTGTCATTTTGTTCTTGCAGTGCATCTAACAGGGTGCCTGTGGGATGTACAAGTAATGATTTTATGGCATCAAACCAGATAGACTGTCTCTTAGTTACCTTGCAACTCCCTCTGAGTGTCTATTTTTATGTTATCTTGTATATTTTACATTTGTCATTAGTTATAACATACATGTGATACTCCTATTTTATTATTCCTTAGTCTATGTAAAGATCAGATAAGTAACTTCATCAACAGCTATAGTGACTACACCTACTATCTGATTTACTGGGTACTCCAGTGCTGCCATGTCAATCTTCTCATCATATATCTAGGCATAATTTCAGCTTTTATATAATTTTCCTAGGGTGAAGACCATTTCATGTACTCCTTCAAACTTCTTCTAAACCTGATCTCCTCAAGTCACTCCTTCTACTTAGCATCACTTCCCAATTTAATACATTCAAATGCCTTGATTATTATAAAAGTTTTGTCCTTCAAAAAGTCAGATGGGTTTGGTAATGTTGTTTTACAAAGTGATGCCAAGTCCCAAGGATTCAAGCTTGATTCCTTCAAGGGACAAGGTAATGATATTGAAAATGATTCCATTGTGCCATCTAAGTATTACCCTTATTAATCAATCCTCAAAGCATGTTAGGAATGCTGAAATCTGCTAATACTTATTCTTTAATTAACATTACTGAATTCATGCATTGCTTTCAAACTCAAATAAATCCACAGCTTCTCTAATATTGTGGGATTTTTTCAGTTCAAAGAAAGTCAGATAAAAGTAATACTTGCAAATGCACATATTGCTTCATCAAAGATATTATTAATGTCTTTTAAAAGTAAAAGTGATACATGACCTCTGTGTATACCCTGCTTGATGGAAGATGACATCTGTGGCCACTAGGTAAATCTCTGGCAATTCTGTAAACATACATTAAACAAAACTTAGCACAACTGTTATGTTCCAAAGAGGAGACACTGATGCTACCTAAACAAGGCAAAAGTCCAGCAGTCACAGCACAGGCTGCATCCTTCCCTAGCAAACAACAAAGATATTTTCATCAGAAGTGAAGGCCTTTCTTATGTCATTGTCAGAAATTGATAGATCATTTCGACTGGAGGGGAAAATAAATACAAAAGAAATGTCTTCAAATAGAAATTAGGAATATAAAATTTCGGTACAAATGATTAATAGTTCGCAAATAATTAGCAAGTGAATCATCATCTTCTCATCAGGTGTGTCAGACAGGCTTAATAGTAACCTGTCAAAACAGCAGTAGAAAATAAGTGAAAAATGAGATCATATTTAAGTTGTTCAGAGAGGGATAGCTTACAAAGTCATTATAGTCATCCTAGGAGCAGGTGCTCGCAACTCCAAGATTTCAATATTCAGTTAAAAGAAGAGGCTACATATGGAAAGAGTCATTCCCTGTGGCATATGATGTCCACAAAATGGCAAATATTTTAATCACATACACAAGTAAGAGCAGATTTATGCTGGTTAAAGTACTTTAAGACATCTTAAAATTTCTCTCCATGCTTTCGGCATCATACCCAGATATGACAGATATACCCTGGAACTGAATATTCGAAGGTGTTCCTCTCCACTTCTCCACACTACTGAGGCTGAAAAAAGTCTCTCGATGCCTTGCAACTTCAAGAAAACAACATTCCTATTACCATTGTGGAAAGTACCCCAGGACTCCTGTTTTTTTCAGGAAATTTAGGGATCTGAGAATCACAGACTGAAATGTTTCATGCAAAATCCTTTAGCCCCACAATGCAACAATGCCCCTAAGTCAATCACCGGTCATTTTCTGTGGAATTTATCTCTGGTAGGGGTGAATTCAATATTGGAATGGAAGTGGAAGGTATTTTTATTCAAAGGTCAGTCTGCAGTTAACACTTTTCCTTCTGTACATGTGAACAGCTATAATTAAGACTACTTTATTGTGCATCTATATAACTGTATCCACATATGAGAGATGTCATCATCCCAAAGACATTAATTGCATCCATAGGTACATGCAGCTGCAATTTTACAGTCAAATTGTGGCCTGTCTAAAACACAGCCCTGGTGAAAATGCAGCAGGCAGCTGCCTTCCCTGCTGTGAAAATATTCTTCACCAAAAAGATTTTGTCAAAAAGAAATTATTGTTATGCAAGAATTACTAAAGTCTTTGAGCAGCATCCTGGGGAGGCCACAGGACATGGAGCTGCATTTAAAGTAATTCCTATATAAATACATCATCTATTATAAACAATAAGAACCTGTCATTAGTCACACCAGAGGTGTTCTTGCTTCCTTGCTGTTGGTTAATGGCTTCAAAGTAGAACATCTTCAACAGCTCCAGGGAGACTATTCCATGCTATGTTGGTACACCTTAAAATAGACCAATTCCTGTAAAATGGGTGCATGAAAAAAAAACTTTGTGGGCTTTTATACTTTTAGAGACCTGGAAAAACATAAGTCTTCCGTGGGCTAATACAAGCCCGCTGCAAACTCAGCTACTAGGTTTCTCATTCTCTTCTTAAAAGGGCACTTTCTGCTAGCCAAAATAAATGATAAAAAATACAACACATATTTGGACATATGAATATTATTACCCAAAATATACAACTGAATAAGATTCAATGAGTTTCTGACTTTTTCTACCATTTCCACTTTGCTTTAGGCTGATTATCAAACTATACACATCCATGCACAAGGATGCTTGTTTTCAGGTCTTCCACCTGTTTGACAGGTGGAGTTTGCAGGGAACAAGCAAAGTTTGCTATATCTGTGGCACCATTCAGGGCTTAACAATGTGAACGCAACAGCACTTCTGACTCTTCAAGACTAAGACTGATGTTCCTTTTTTTTTCCCTTGGGAATCTAAAATATACCTTTTATACAAAGAAAGTCAGCCCACAGTGAAACGTGGTAAGCAACCACTGATCTGGAAAACAGCTGCTCAAAATGACTCTGCTGCTACCCACTGGTTGAGTCACTGAGGTGGGTGGCTCAATGTAATTTTGAAAACATGGATTATGTTGTGGGCTCACCGTGAACAATTTTGTTTTCCTGCTTTTGTGGAATTAGGACACATTTCAGGGACAAAATGCCCCGTCAGGTCTAGGAGAGAGAAGAGAAAGTGAGAGAAGTACACAAGTCTTGTAAGAAAGATTTGTGACAAGAAACAATTGGAATCTGAAAAAGAAAGTATCCCTTTAGATAATAATATAATAATAATATTGTGCTGGTTTGAAAGCAAGACCAGTGAGAGACTCCAAGTCAG
>WAAE01022470.1:0-16452 GCA_013400495.1 Nicator chloris
ACAATCAACTGATGGGGGAAAACCACAAGTTGTCAATTATGATCTAAAAAATGTTCACATGAGGACAGATATGAAATAAGACAGTCATTAACCTTTGTGTAAAATATCCCACACAGTTTTGGTGATCCTTGTTTAAGAAAGATTTGCTCAGATTTCATGTCTGTAAAAGAATTTTTATCAAGAAGACTTTGGGAATAGTAATACATCTTACTACCATATGATTAGAAGACAGAAGAGCATGGCTTGCTTATTACAGAAAAAGGAAGAAAAGGAGGCATGATTGCTCTGTAAATCTGTTGGGGAAAATATCAGCTAAGGGAAGGATTCACCTAGGATGTTCAGAAATCCAAGAATACATTAATTTCAGTGTTGAAAAAATTGCAAAAATCTTTCACATACTGGAATTGAAATTCTAAACTGTTTTCAAATTAGAAGCAGACTTTCAGCTTCTTTTAAGCAATCTTATAAACTTAGTGAAAGGGATTGGATTAAATGGCTGCCTGTGAAGAACTCTACTGGATTCAAAATGCTGGAGGTAACTTCGAAGTCTACATTTTTGTGAGATAAGAGACTGAAACTTTCAAGCTGAGCACCATAAGGCATTATGTACCTGATAATATCATCAGCAGCCCTTTCTTCAGCCCTTTTCAACAGCAGCAAATCTTCAGAGACCAGAAGTAACATTAAAACCCTCTAACCATCAGGAACAGAATAAAGAGTTTTCTGCACCAGTTTTACAGTAATGCACACTGACAGACTTTAAGGCCGTGTCAACATCTTATGCATCGAAGACAACTCTGCTAATTGTGTGGGTGGGAAGAAACAGCCTAATACTGACTTTCTGAGATGACATTGGCTCAGTTGGAAAAGACAAAAAAACTCCGAAGGAAACAAGCTGGCATCCATCCATCCATCAGAAAGGGTTTTTTCAGGTTTTTTCTTTTTTCTTTTTTTTAATTTGGAGCATGAAAATCTATTCATTGTTGTAGCGTCTCATGGTCCATAACCATTTCCAGTAACAGAAACCATGTAACTGAAATCTCCACTGTTGCTTGTGAAAGATTAATGTCAGTAACCAAATGCTATACTTATAAGTAGCTCAACATCTTAGCTATTCGCTAAGTGGAAAGCAGCATGACCGCTATAAATTAAACACAAATAAATTTGTAAACACTGGCTTGGCAGATACACTAGGACATACTCATCTAGCAACTGTTCAGATTGGGGCATCTCTTGCAATCCTTTGAAACTAGGGCATGGATTGGGAGAAGTCAGTGAAACCCCACTTCTTTCTCTGATTGAAGGTAAAAAACAGACCGTGCAACCTTGGTGTCACCAGCTCAGTGGGTGGGGTTTATGCCTTTTAACTAGACACTCTTCATTTTTCAAGAAGGTTAGAAACTCCTGCGGCTGAAATCATGAAGCAACTGCCTTCCATACTCACAATGAAAATTATAATCACTAATTTGTTCAGCAAAATTTTTAGTCAAATTTGACTACTGGAGAGGGATCCCTATTAGTATTTCAAAAGAAAAGCTGAAAAAAGAGCTTAAGGAATGTTCAAAGGATAGATGGGCATAAGTCCATTACTTTAACATTCTGTGTAATTCTACAATGATCATGCTAATTCTACGAACAGGATTAACATGAATAGTTTTTTAGAAGACTGTATTCATAATAGCAATGTTTTATATTCATTACAGTACAGATAATGTTTTGAGTGACTGATTCTTATAAGAGATGCCTGAAGCATATCAGATGAGTCATGACACACGGCTGCCTTCTCTGTAACCTTAGAGGGCACATTTCAAGTGCATAAACATAGCATCATAGAGTAATTTGGGTTGGAAAGGGCCTGTGTGAGTTATCTGGCTCAACACAGTTCAGGTTGCTCCGTTTGAGTGGAATTTGGAATATCTCCACCTGTGGAGACTCCATAACTGCTCTGGACAACTCTTTCCAGTGTTTGACTGCCCTAATGCTGAACACTGTTTTCCTAATATCTAATCAGAACTTTCCTCAGTAAATTGTACTTGGGTCTTTCATCTATCACTGTGCACATCCCAAAATAATCTGGCTGTATATTCTTCATGTGTTCCCATAAGGTAGTTGAAGGCAACAGTAAGACACCTTCTGCCTTCCAGAATAAACCCAGTCCTCACAATCACTGCTTCACACAATGTGCTCCAAGTCCTAATCCTCTTGGTGGCCTTCCACTGGATTTACTCCAATATATCAATGCCTTTGCTTTAGGATGCTGAAGGCATATGCAGAACAGACATATGGGAGAAGGTACCTGTAGAGGCAGGCCTGGGCCTAAGCGTGAAATCCTAAATAGCAAAAAATAGTACATGACCCAATTAAGCAAGTAAATTGCACCACAAAAATTAAAAAAAAAAAAATTCTGTGCTGGAAACTTATTTCTCACCAAGCTGATTAATTTGATAATTTCTTGGGCTTTTAATGGGATGCTTTTTCCAGATTACATTCTGCACACCATTTCACCAAGTCAGGCAAGTCAAACTACTGAAAAGTCCAAGTTTCTTTTTTAACAGTGTTGTCAATGCTGTGGTCCATAAATCATCTGTATGAATGCCAAGCACAAAATATTCAGAGTAACCACATTTAATTTGTACACAGCATAAAGTATTCTTCATTCAACATAGTTTAATTAACCTCTCATCCAGATATCCAAATTCTCTAATATGAGAAGTATGTCACTATGAGAAAGACCGAAACCGTTTTCCTATACAGGAGGTAATTGAATTTTTCTTAAAGATAAGGTATCAACTGGGTAGTAAAGTCCACTATCTTATAACCTGAATTGTTTCAGTGATGATACAGATTGCTTTCAGGTAAAGGAATAGAAAAAAATCAAAATCAACAAGAACCAGGACAAAATGGAAGTGCACAAATGAAATATATCTCCAAGTAACCCTTCTGCCATTTTGCTCCTATTTTAAAAATCTTAAGGCCAATACCAAGCTTCTTCACTCACATAATACTACCATGGACTTCAGATTCAAATTATTACTTAGAGTTCTCTTCAGTACCTTTGAATACTCCCTGTTGCTCAGTGACACTGTTGGCACAAGGAGCTCCACCAAGTCCTTTGGATAGAAAACCTTGTAGTAATGCATCATACCCTTCTTAAATAAATGGGGTTCTACAGAAGCTAAGTGGATTATAAAGCAAGTATTTTATAATTTATATAATCACAAATCAGAAATGTGCTTTACCAATTACCCTTGCATTTTGTAATCCTTCTTGTTGCAAGGTTTTTTCCCAAACCTCCAGGTCTAGCTATATGGTTTTCTCTCTGGCAATTTAGAGAAATTCTGTAACTGTAATTATTTTCCTTAATAAATGTGCTTTAACATATTGTTTCAGATTCTAGAAGCATCTAACAAGATGCCTTGAAAAACAGTGCTGAAGCAGCTGTTACGGTAATAAACACTTTTGAGTCAGTAGTGATGGAGTCCAAATTAGTTTAAGGTAATAAAACTGCATTTGAAAAGAATCTTATCTGGTTCCTAAGGCATCTGCAAACGTATCAAATTGTAAGATATGGTTATTACAGTAATTTACACTTCTCAGTGCAAAAATGTGCTGGGAATTGATGAGATAGACTATCAATATTTCTTTCTTTTTATTTAATTTTAAAAGTGTCAACCATTTTTAGGTTTTCCTTCTCTTTTGATTTGATCTTCAGCAAAAACTGAGCAAGGGCTAAAGGTAAAAGGTACTCAAATGAGGAAAGCAAATGAATCTGCTGTGTCTGTTAAATTTCTTTCCTTGTTCTCAATTATTTAATCAAAATGTACAGTAAACAAAATCATGTATCTGGGGATAGGATTATCTGGCATAAAGTAAAAGAATGACAGGATTTGCAGACTTTGTAAATTAAATTGTGTGATTCATGGCTTTTCTAAGAGTCTGAATTACTTTCAAATGATGCAGCCACTTTATGCTTTCTAATCCTTCTTATGAAATAAACAAGAAAATTACTCCAATGTAACTTTTTCTAATAATATTTTCACACAAATGCCTTTGAAAAACATGCAGCAATCACTTTATTTCTTAATTTTTTAATATAGGCTTTTTAAGAGATTTGGGGATTTTTTGGTTTAGGGTTTTGTTTGGGTTTTTTTTCACTCAGTCAGAAACTTCTGAAAGGATTTAAAATAACCTCTTCTTCTGTGTGGTAGTAGACCTTGAAGACTTGGAACAGTCCTCAGCTATTCACACTAAGAGGTTTTCAGACACAAAAATAAATGTTATTAATTGAGTGTTTATTTGGTGAGGATGATCTTATAGGACTGGAAGGAGGCACTGAAGTTAATCCTTATGATTTTATTAATTGAAATGCTATTTCTTTATAGGAGATTCATATATTTGCATTTCTTAGCTTTTGTTTTAACATATGAGAAATGAACCTTAACAGAGAGACAGTGTACAAACGGGGTTGAAGTATTTAATTGGAAGTTTGGATATTGTTCAAGTATGGGCATTTTTCAAGAATAAAGGAGACAGGGAGGTTGTATGGTTGTGTGAGCAAAATACTGTCCTTCACATTCAGTCTGTACCTGTGAGTGCTATGAGGGCAACAGCCAGGGTATAAAAGACTGGTGCTCAAGTCACACAATCACATCAGTCAGATCAGCTCAGAACTGAGTTATATGAACTAGTAAACTTTGATATGTTTTCTTTCACCTATTGTCAAAATGTCC
Organism: Nicator chloris; assembly: GCA_013400495.1. Lineage (NCBI taxonomy): Eukaryota > Metazoa > Chordata > Aves > Passeriformes > Pycnonotidae > Nicator > Nicator chloris. Next base: position 4,731 of record WAAE01022470.1, read on the forward strand.
TTCCAGCAGAGTAAAGCACTGTCAGGATGATCTGAGGTGAAGAAAAATAGAAATAGAATGTTTGCATTCTAACTCTGAGAAAAGTAAATTGTTAGTAGCTGCAGGGTATGAAGTATTTTCTTTCCAAACAGCATATATTTTCTATTATACAAACATACAGTGGGAGTAGGGGGAGAAAAACAGTAAAACAGAAGACAGTGTCTATTACAAGGAGAGGAAGAAAAGGATAACACATAAGTGCACATGTTACATAAGATCAGTCACCCTATAAGGACTCAGAATTTCTTTCTTTCCTCTTCCTTTTATTCCCAGTTTTTCTATCCCAAGCCATCTGTACAGATAGATCAGGGTCAAGATCTTTCAAAGTTTTTCATCAAACTCTACACAACTTGATCAGAGACAGGGTTTTATGTAGGATTTATATGGATAGAGAGACAGTGAATGAACATATGACAATAATCCAGACTGCTTCATTGTATTGACTACATAAATCAGGGTATAATTGCTGAAATCCTCAGAAAGAAATGGAGCATTATGAAAAACATAAAACCTATTATTGAACAGAAGGGTTAACCTTCACCAAATGCAAGGCAAATATTATTCCCCTTTATAGAAACAAATGCATTATCTTTAACATAAATAAATGTCTGAAATATATTTCAGCCCTGAGTTTTTGTGTATGGTGTGTTTCAATGTAGTTCAATATGCTACCTCAGTTACAGACATGCTGGTTTTATTTTTCTTCCTTTGACCTTGCAATGAGATACTGACAAGAAGAAAATCATTTTTCCTATTTACCCGATTTTAGCTGAGAAATAGAGCCATTTAAGAGGGCAACTTGCTGTGACTGTGATGCATCATCAACTTACTGTAACCTTAGGCATGCTTCTTGTGTCTTTAAGCTCACCTTCCTTAAACTGAGTGTATGGGGATAGAATAAAAGGTCTTTAGGAGACCAGAGCTGCAGAAAAATAACTACAAAGGATTAACACTTTTCATTTCTTTAGACAACTGCATAGATCTGAAAATCCCACTGTTCTTTGTTCTGCATCTTTGAACAAAAGATAAAAGTATGAATTATTTTTCTGCCTTCTTATTTCAGTTTAAAACTACACTGCTAACATGTTTTCATTGTTTTTAAGTCACAAGATGTCAAGCATTCCTGTTTTCCTGAGAATTAGCAGCCAAAGATTAGTTTTCTCCAAAATTTGGAATACCATTTCATTAAAGTTTTAAAAATAATTTGTTTATATATAGACTCTATAATGAAGCAAAGAAAGCAAATAGCTTTGATGGTACAATTATTTGTTTATGCTAGGAAAGCTCTTTTTTTAGTCTTAGAAGAAAGCAAATTCTTCGATTTTTTAACAGGTTTATCAAGTGTCACTGAAGTATTTTCTTACATCTATTTAAAAAATTTATTTTTAAAATGGTTTTCCTCACTTCTATTTCTACACGAGTAAATCTAAATGTAAAAGAAAAACATTTAACTACAATGAAGCCATTTTTAAAGTTAACTTTAAAGAAAGAGACTAAGTATCTTTTATGCCTTCCTTGCTACAGAGGATGGAGGAAAACACAAGAGGCAGAAGTAAAGGTGCTACCACTTCAGTTTCCATTCAAACCAACACTGTTTACAGTGTTGTAAACACTATCTCTACCATTTCAGCTTCCATATTTTTATCTGGTTGTTGGCAATTAATAGCTGGGTTTGTGCATTTGCCCTGGAGGTTTCATTTCCCTGGAAATGGTAAAAAAGACTCCAGCAGTCATTGAAACAAAAAGATTTACATGTCCTTTTTTCAATCAAGGTTTCATATGCAGTAAAAGTGGAATCAATTACAGCTATGCAGAAAAACAAGAAAATTGACATTTAGTCCTTGGGACATCTAGAAAAGAATTCATGGAACACTTATTACATCTTTGTCATTCTAGTAATTATAGAAAGCAACAGATTCATAGAGAGTAACTGTGCACCCCTGTCTTCAACACAAAATGCTACAATTAGACCTTAACATCACAGTAAAATTACAGTGTTTCAGGAAGCAGAAGAGACCATGCAATCTAGACAGGAGCTTTTCTCTCGGGTTTTTATTTCCCAAGATATGACAGATAAGAGCCTTCTTTTTCCCTGAATGCCCCGTGGTGCAGCAGAAGAAGAGTCGAAACCGCCATTTCAGGTTTTTTTCTTGGTTGTTTATTATTTCTTATCTACAAATTCTTTCTGTGCCCTGCCAAGGTCTTGCTTCAACGAGGGCATGAGACGACTCCAGCCCACGACAGGCGGGCAGAACTTTTTATACTACATTCTACGTATCTTTTATTTACCATTAATCACCAATACCTACTACTAATATTTGACATGTCACCTCTATTCTACACCAATCCCTGTGAGCCACTACAGCAGAAAAATGGATACAGCAGAAAAATGGATACCAAGAAGAAAAACAAAAAGAACAAGAACCACACCCAGATCCTCCATGTTTTTCCTTTGACACCTTTCTAAAAATCCTAATATTCTACATTTACACCCTGTGATTACTTAACTACTACTATTACTACTATTTTTCTTACATTCTCATGACTTGTAATTCATTTCACAAGCTGAAAGCTTTCCCATGGACTGAGATCCAGGACAGTGTCTCTCTGGGGCTCTGTGCAGGGGGGTCTCTGACCCCCTGCTGTCTCTCTGGGGCTCTGTGCATGGGGGTCTCTGACCCCCTGCCAGGATCTCAAACCCTCCAGGGCAGTCAGAGGAGTGCCCTGAACTCCAACACTTTTCTTACATACTCATAAGATTTATTTAATCTGACTCATCTAGGAGTTCTATTCATGTATGAGGGTGATCAACATAAGGGTCCTTTATAGCAAAGGAAGGGAACTAAGGATCTTCTGATGACAAAAATCCCACCCTACTTCCCCAATACCAATTCTTTCTCCTAGGCACCAAACTAGACCTGAAATTTTTGCATTCCTTTCTCAATTTTGAAAAGCAAAGTTTTTCAGTCATAGTCCAATTATATTTTCTTCTTGAAGTAGTAACTTAAACAACCATGACTAGTTTCTAAGATAGAAAACTGAAGATTTTACTTGAGGTCCATCCTCAGCCATTGCATGGTAACCTACATTAACCGTCTCTCAAGGTCTCCTCAGCTTGCACACACTGAAGAAGAAACACCTAAGATGTCTGTAAGAGTTAGCTCTGTACATAGCTGAGAACATACTGTACATCTTGGTGTTTCATTCACCATTTCATGCAAAACTAATGCCAACTAAAACAACTAATGTGGCATTTACTCAAAATGTATCTCCCAGGGAAAACAAAAATAGTGAAACATGAAGAGCTACACATAGCCTGTTGTGAGGATCTCATCAGTGTCAAAGCCCTTCCTGAGGACTAGTTAGACAATATCCACCACTCTTTATGGATGTCCTGTTTGCTTATGTATTTCCTGACCTGGACAAAGGAATGTCCCTCTGGTCTCTGGGGCTTCAGATTCCTGAAAGCCAGTCTACTTAATAAAGACTTTTGCAAAGACATCTTTCAAAAATTCAGCCTTTTCCATGCCCTGGAGCTGTGTAACCAGGTCCTCCGTCTCATTGAGTAAGGGACCCACATTTCCCATAGACCTTTTATTTTTCTTTTATGTTATCTATGTACTTACAGATGTCATCCTTGTTGCCTTTGGCATCCATGGACAGAAGCTATTCCATTTGAGCCTCAGCTTTCCTAGCTTCAACCCTGGACACTCATTCAATATTTCTGTACTTCTCCCAGCTTACTCATACTTGCTTCCACCCTCTGTGTGTTTTCATTTTGTGTTTGAGTTTGTCCAGGAACCATTTTTACCTGATGTCTTATTCATTATGAATGAGCTCTCTTTACCTTGTAGGAGGTGATCTTTGAATATTAACCAGCTTTCTTGAGTCCCCACTTCATTCTAGGGCCTTATCACATGGAATCTTCCAATGTATGAAAGGTATGCTTTCAGAAAGTTGCAGCGTTTTCACTGCTAGAGGAAGTAGCTTCTATTTTTTTCCTATTTCTGCGTTCTGCTCATGTATTAGTAAACATTTGACCAAGGGAAAAATTTCACAGAAATGTTCTTCTAGCTGCTGTGAAAGAAAAAATTCTCTCTCTTTGCTGTGTTCTTCTGAGACATCATCTTTGACTGAGTTCAAACACCACAGAAGCTGGAATCCATTATACTCAAGAACATTGGCAAAACTGTATGTTGGACTACTGTAGCAGTCACCTGCAAAAAGAGTTGAGCTGTCAAAAAACACAGTTGCTGGTAAAAGGTAATCTTATGTCAGAGACATACATCTAGAAGTCTGAAAAAAAATGGTGAATTACCAAAACCAAAATTCTCCTACACATGTGCTATGAAAAACTTTTTCAAGCTCAGGTGAGAAACTGAAAATATATTTAATCAATGTAATTGACTTCATACTAAAGGAAGGGTTGCCAATGTGGAGCAAGCAGCTGCAGTGGATCTATGAAAGGGAAGAGAAATGATGCCTACAGGTTACTGCATGATCCATAAAAGTTATTTATAACACCCATTTTTCATTAAAACAAAACAGCAGAAAAAGGTAGCCTGGACTAACCTTATAATAAATTCAGGTAAAAATGGCTGTGCCAAAAACTCACCAGGTTAATTGAGCACATTGGCCCCATTTTTAGAGGGTGTGGTGATGTAGGACTTTAATCATTGTGCTCTATGCTTTAATAACATTAGCGAATAAGACACATATTTACAGTAGCTCCATAATTTTGAAAGTTAAAGGGTGTAAGCCATACCTGAATATTGTTAATATATTTTAATATATTCTTAATAGTGATAATATAAGTCTTTATCTTTCAAAATTAGCTGGCAAGTAATTTAGTGACATTTGCCAACATTGATTATTTAAATTTTAGTCACTTAAAATTTCCTTTTACTTGGAAGAGATAGTAAACCCTGCATCACAAATTGTAATTCATATTCCTTGAAATTATCCAAAAGCTGTTTTCTAAAACACTTTGTGGAACCCTAGGATTATTTTTATTATCCCAGTTACCTATTATTCTTCATAAAATATAAACAATAAATACAAAAAAGGGAAAAGCAAGAGGAAAATTCTTACTTCATTATAAGTTATGTTCTTTTCATTTTAAATTAAAATCAGTGAGAAAACTAGCCATCCTCTGTGACACATATATTACTAGAACCTACCTGATCAAGTACAATACGAATCTTATTGTTTTGTATTGGTTTTGTGGTTGCTTGTTTCCATGTACACTTAAGATGGAAGGTTAAATTGAAAAGAGGATTTCTTTATGTAGAATTGTACACAAAATTCCTTGGGTGACTTTTGAGACACTCTCCTCTTGAGACACGTGTGAGAGCCTACGCTCTGTTCTCCAGTACCTGGAAAGACCTAAGGTCTCACCAGAGGCCAAAATATACCAGGACAATGTGAGAAGGCTGAGCTGAACTCAGTGAACTCAATGTGACTTTAACCAACAGCTTCCCTGAATGGATCATGGAGGAGAAAGCCTTGCCTGAAATCTTGGCTCTTGCTTACCACAGCCAAAGAATCTATGTGACCTCTATTTGATCAGGGCTGAAGAAGCACTGTCATTTCATCCACAGGACATTTTTTCACTTTGCCTTTTCCAGGTCTGCCCACATGGTACGGTCGAGGTGATGGATCCTTGTGACTGTGTGCTCTCAAAAGAAGTAAGGAATATAAGCTTGGTCTTTTCTGCTGCCTTTAAGGAGTTAGAATGGTTTAGCTACCCCGAGCTCAAATCATGTTTTCTACTTTCCAGCAGATAACTTAAATTGTCAAATTAAAGCACAGTGTGTGCAAGGAGGCTCTCAAACTCTTACACCACAGCCTTGGCCATGAACAGAAAGGAACTCAAGCCACAGTGAGCCATGAAGACACCAGAAGGAAGAATTATCCCACTGTAGTACCTACAGAGTGAGGAGGCTTCCCTACCTGGAAAAGAAATTTTGAAATACATTTAGTTAAGAAATATCAGTAGCACGCATCATATCATTCTGATACATAGAGCTTACAGACACCAGGGCTCAGATGTTTCTGCCACACTTCCAGCATGTCATGAGCAAAAAGGGCAAGGGACTTGCTGCAGACTTTGGGCTGACAGCTTTTACAGTACAGATAACTGGTATGTTGGAGTGGAAACCTGCAACATTCATGCATGCATCCCAAGCAGTCATATTTTCCTCCCTGGGTTGCTCTTTCCTGTGCAAAGGGCTACCCAGGCTTCTACTGTGAAGATAGCAAGAGGAGCAGTCTCAGTTTGTGCAGAAATAGCCTCTGTCCATTTTCTAGGAGAGCCTTTAACTTTCTGTGTACTTGTGCCTTAAGGGGAAAGAGGTGTTTCCCTGCAACTCTGAGTGACAGCACTGATTTTCTGGAAGACCTTTACGCATGATGCTTCTTGTTTGTTTCTTCATTTTCACCTGGTCAAGCAAAACTGTTTTGCTTCTTCTCATGGTAAAAATTAGTCAGAATTCTCCCTGATTATTTTTCATAATAAAATACATTCCAGTTAATGTGAATACATTCAGACAGGGAGAGATAATGTACTTGGACTTCTTACAAGATACAATTTAATCTAATGGCAATGATTATTGTTTAACTGGGAGAAGATTAGTGTAAATTCCACCCAACAGTCAGCTGGTGCCAAAGAATTGCATGGTGTTCAATTAAGTGTTTAATCAAAACTGATTTCCTATAATAAGTCAATTAATAAAAATTAAGTGTACCATATTAATAATAAATGAATAACCAGAAAAGTATAGTATTTATGGCACAAAGTATTCCAAAGTACTGAATGAATACTGTATAATTTGTAAGGCAGAAGTTACCATCACAGATTATAGGAAGAGAAACACAGGTCAAATAAGAATCTGCTAATATACACTGCAGTGATGACAGTATGAAGATGGAAATGCACAAGAGTTTTGTTTATCAGATACAAGTATCCTTTACACAGCCTGGGCTCTGCAAAGGAACAAGCTGTAGAATGGTTTGGCTTGCAAGGGACCCTTAAAGGCTGTCTCCTTCAACCCCTCTGCAACGTACAAGGACACATTCCACTATGTCAAACTTCTCAAAGCCCTGTCCAACATGACCTTGAATGTTTCCAGGGATGAGGCATCTACCACCTTTCTGGGAAACTCATTACAGTGTTTCTCTGCCTTCATCATTAAAAAATTCTTCCTTATATCTAACCTGAATATAACCTCTTCTGGTTTCTACCTCTTGTCCTTTCACACATATCCTGTCTATCTTATAGGCCCCCTTTAAGTACTGAAAGGTGACAATAAGATCTCCCTGAAGTCTTCTCTTCTTCAGGCTGAAGAACTCCCACTGTCTCACCCTTCCCCAGAGGAGAGGAACAGAAAGAGACTTCACAGCCTCACCATGCATCCATAAGAGGTCAGAAGGAAGAGGAGGGTATAAGGTAACAGTTCTTTTAGATCTCACTGCTTTTAAAAATTGTCTTTTACAAGAGCTACCCAGATGCAGTGTACCCACATTTAGGGGAATGAAGCCAAACATATGCCCATTAACGCCTCTTTCCCTTGGCCACAGACCCTGACTAAAGTGGCATAGAACACATAAGAAGCAGTTTTGGTACTTCAGAAAGAAATTTTCAGTTCCCACCTGCCATCAAAAATGGAGATGTAGAGGGGAGGACACAGATGAATGAACATATCAATGTATTTAGGAAAATGGGACTTGCTGCTTCTGCTACTTCAGTCATGACCAACCTGACCTTACAGGATTTCAGTTATAAGAAAACCACTGTTATCACAAACGCAGCTCGTACATTGCTCCGCTATTCAGCTTTTCCCCACAAAAATTTTATTTCTGCTCTGCCTAAAGACAATTTGGTCTGGGCAGTTGGCAAAACTAGAGAAGTTGAAAAATGGGATTTATTCCTCTTCCACATCAGTGCAGGCTGGCCTGAGGCTGTCTTCAAAGGTATTATGCACATTTCCTCTGTGTGGCAATATTGTTAGCTTTCAGATAATGAGAATCACATTATACACTGCACCTTTCTCCTATATAATACAATTGTATGACAGGACATAATCAGTGATTTCTGTGACGAGGACCTCTGATGAGAAACAATTGACCTGAGTATCATGTAGTTTTAACAGTATGTTTTAACAAGCAACTGCAAGGTGTCCAAAAACATTTCAGTTGAAGCATTTATCTTCATTTTTATCTCAGACCATTATCAATACTGCTGCAGGTATAAATTCATCCTGGTTTACAGACATTTATACTAGTTTCTTCATTGCAGTGACTTTGCTCCATCAAAAGCTTTAATAGCATACTGCTAGATTTTTCTCTCCTTTCTTTGCCTCTTTTTTCTTGAGTTGATCTCTTGTTATCAAACTGATGTAAAAATACTTGTCATCAAATTTTTCAAGGACCTACATATTATCTAAAGTTCATCCTGACACAGAATCATCTTACACTTCTGGATTTGAGATCGATGGTGGGAAGGAGTGGGAAGAAAAGGAAAACAAAACAAAACAAAACAACCAAACAAAAAAATCCAAATGAGCCACTAATTAGAGAAATGTAATAAAAAAATTCAGATTTCTGAAGATTCACCAAAAATGACACTACATCTAATATTCTGTTGGCATTGATTTTCTGGTTTTTGCTTTAGTTTTAGATTAAACAGTGAACTCCACTGCAGCTAATACATAATAAATCAATGTCATCTATAATGACATACGTAGGCTGGCAAAAAGGAATACAGCCAAGCAAGCTTTTTTACTCCTACCCTTTCTAGTAAAGCACTCTATGTAATTCTTTTGCAGCAGTGAGATTTTTTTTTATTTTCAGAGATTGCTAGCTCTTCAATTTGTGATTATTTTAACAAGATTGATTGATTGTAAGGAAATTTAAGTATTACTTTCTGAAAGAATCTTGTAAAACCCTTCTAGTGATACAAAAATCGGCTCATGTTAATGGTTTTATTAGTCATTTCTGTCAAATCAAATACCTTCTGCTATGGAACAACAATGCCCTTTAAAGATTTAGAAATACTTTAATGCTTTCAGTTTTCATTATTGCAGTGAATTTTCCAACAGAATTAATTCAAAACTTGATCTATATGCATTTTATTTACTTGTTAGATTATGAACTTATTGATTTGTATAGCAATCTTAAAGCTTGTTCTTCAGCCTTTTTCCAGGAAAAAAAAAAACACAAACAAAACCAATCTCAACAACTGTTTGTCCTTGATGAAAATCATACTTGGAACTATGGAGAGATTATGATCCTATGGCAAGGGTTACATGTCAGAGTAAATTCTATTCAAAACCCCTTCAGTACAGACTGCTCAGGAGTGTTCATCATCATAGTTTCTGAGAAATGTGTTTGTCAAATGATAAACATCTCCAATATATTTGTTTTCTTATACTTTTCTTGTGCTGAAGAATTGTATGCACTGAAACACTCATTTCAGAGCTCTTAAATCTTGTAAACCATACCTTGCTAATTGCTTATTACAGACAGTGAAGCTAGAAAGGTGTTTAAAGTAGGCAGTGTGAGCATTGGTCCTCCTCAACATCATAAAATTGTTTGGATTTGAAGGCTCCCTAAAAAACATCTAGTTCCAAGCCCCCTGCCATGGGCAGGGACACCTTCCACTAGACCAGTTTTCTCAAAACCCCATCTAAGCTGGCCTTGACCACCTGGACAGATGAGATCTGCCAAATCCCAGGAATGAAATAGGAACCTTTTGATCTTCAGTCTAACACTCTCCCAACTAATGTCATTCAGGTCTTACAAGGCTTCTCATCATCCTGCAGTGGATCCTGAGTGCAGCCTCTGGACAAACAAGGAAAACTGTTTTCTATTAGAAAATCACTGCAACGACTCTTTTGAACAGAGTATTTCTGTATCCTTTAGTTACTTCCCTGCAATGCTTTGAGTTTCTAGTAGACCTCCTATTAAGGAAGAAGAGAGAGTAAGAGCTCTCTCTGCTTAAGAGACAGAAGGAGAGGATAGGAAGACTTTTCTGATACAATAGCCATTGTTGTTACAGAGGTGTTCTGTAGTCCTCCCTAAGTGATAAGAGATTCGTGGCAATATATACTATACAGCTTGAAAGGTGACAAACCACCAACAACTGAGACTAACTATGATAGGACAGAGTCCTCTAGCCAGCCAGAAATGACAGGAAGCATTACTCACAGACACTGTCATGTCAGCTTTGCCTGTCTGTTAGAAAAGTAGACTGGTTGAGAATGTGCACCTTCCATGTAACAATGTTGTACCAGAGATAAAAACTTCAGTTTTTTCTTTTTCCTACAAATAGAACTTTTGTGTTGCTCAGACTTGAATTCTGAAAATCTGTTTTGTATCTTGAACTGCCTATTGCCTATCTGCAGTGTAATAAATCAGTGTAATGCAGGGTGGGAAGAAACCATCTAGTACTTGTGAGTCTAGATGCTAGTTACAGGAACTGGTAAACCAGGAAATTCACTATGGTGGCTTCTGCTGGGAGCAGTAGTTTTGTTAAGGATCTTTGCAGGTTCTCATGACTACTTTGTCTTTGACAGAAATAATGGAAATCAGCTGAAGCAGTCAGGCTGAAAACGTAAATCTATCAGGCAACTTCACAGTCTGACTTTTGCTGCTTCTCCCTCCTAGGGGAAGAGTCAACATATACAACAGTAACTGCTACCCTGGCCTGGAAAGGGTAATTTAGATGCTAAATATAACTAGAAAGAAAACTGACCCTGATGGGATACAAAGAAAAGGGTTCAAATGTCTAAGAGTAGGTTTCTTCTCACTTTAGGAAAGGTTTGAATTATTTTGATGGTTATTTTTCTGGATTTCCGTCATCTCTCCCAAATACAATAGTATTATATCATAAGCAACAGTATTAGAGGATCCAGAAGCATAAGAGCCTTCAATTGACTCTACTTATTTAGTGGATGTTACTTAGCAGTGCCACTAATGTGATCTCCATCCTCTACTGTGCTACATCTAATACATTTACTTCAGAATTTGAAAATTGATTAACTGCTCTTGTAGCTCATTTGGCATGGTCAGTGTCAGCTTATGTACAGTGCATCCCAAGCAAGATTTTTTATTGCGTGGTTCTGACAAGAGCCTTCCTCCTGGTGGGCTGCTAAAATTTAAAGAGCAATGAATAGTAGAATAAGAAAACCTATATGTCACCCATGGCAGCTGACGACCCAACTTCAAAATAAACTCACTTTTCTGTCTGTGTTTTTCATCTCTGCATCTACTATCACTCTCTCAATTCTCATCCTTATTTATCTCTTAAAAAGAAACACAAGGCTTTTGCAACTCAGTTTCTTGATATTACCTCCATTTGTACCCTACCAGCTGGATTTACAGAATATATTTGAACAAACTAAGACTATATACTTAAGCAGCCTCCAATGAATTTCTAGTTTACATATTGTGATGATGAATTAAGGGCTTATCTTTTGTCCTCCAATATACAGGATAAGGTTAGTTAAATGTTTAAATTCTGCTGTGATTACCTCAAAGCATTTTTTGTTTACCTTTGAAGTGTTTATGGAATGAAATAAACCTCACAAGCCTCACTTGTTTTACGGTTTGGTTTTAGGTTTTTTACCAGACAAAAGATGTTTGGGTTTGTGGGTTTTCTTTTTCTTTTTTTTTTTTTTTTTTT
>WAAE01022470.1:16484-30969 GCA_013400495.1 Nicator chloris
AAATCCAAATGGATCTCACCTCTAATATCCATGATTTGGAAGGTTTTAGACTTTCTATGTTATCATGAGCAACACAGAGTGCCGGTCCCTGTTTTTGTGTTTGGTGGGGATTTTTTCCTTTCCCTTGGTATCTGAACACATTGAATTGTTTATGGATCTAGGTTACCTCTATACTAGGGAGGGAACAGTCTTTTCTGGGGGGTTCTTGCCATCCAAACTGCACTGCAGTAGAATGCTACAACAGCAAGTAATTCTTTTTAGTGAGTTTGCACATGCCAAAACAAGCCGTCAGGTCTGCATCCCATTCAGAATTTACCTACTAATCTCTTCAATAAAAGGAAAAGACAGCTGTACCTTCTTCCAGGCTCCACTTTTTATTTGTGTGCACAACTAGGTTGCTTGCTTATGTCGCTGCCCTCAGCAGACCAAGAAAAGTCCATCAGTAAGGATCCTGTCCAGGCTAATTCTCCTTCTTTTGCCATGAGAATACAAGTAAGCAGTAAGTCTGTTGTTAGGACTTGCCTTTCACAACACAGAGAATCTAAATGTTTTACAGAGCCATGATTCAGAGCAGTGTTCACAATATATGGTATGCAAGACCCCTGACTGTCTGGTAATTCACCAGTGGATTGTCTACAATTTCCACATCCCTCTTCAACTGGAGACTGTGGGATCTAAACCCAGACAAAATATTTCATCTGCAGCCTCACCAGTGCCAGTTCCAGAGGGGTGATATCTTTGCTAGCAACTCTACATGGTGCACTGCTTGTGAAATGACTGTGATGGTGGTTCACATTTGACTTGCCATCCACCATAGTCCCCAGTAGTTTTCAGGCTGCTAAGAGCCCTTTCCCAGTCTCCACTAGTGTGTGAGGTTCTTACACCTGAAAGCCAGATCTCTTTTCCTCACTGGAATTTGTGAAGCCTCTATTCATTTGAGATTATCAGTCTCACTCTGAACAGAAACTCTACCAATCCGAGTGTCAATCACTCTCCCTGTATTAGTCTGATCCACAAACTCACCAAGAATGCATGTGGTGTGCTCATCCACAAATGTGCATGAAGATAATGAAAAGTACAGGTCCCAGTAAGATACTCCATTGTCATCTGACATCTGGATCTTATGTTGTTTATAAATATCCTTTAAGCTCAGGAGTGTATCCAAATTCCACTCCATCTAACAGACCATACTTCCTTAGCTTCCAAATGAGAAAACTGAGATTTAGTGTTGAAAAATCTTATTAATATTTCACAAAGTATTGTGTATAAGTCTCTCCAGCCACAATCTACTTTAGTCTACATTTGGTTCAGGACAAATTATTGGGCTATAGAGAGACCAGTGTATACTGTTTTAAACCAGCAACTGGACAAAAAAATTAGGCATCACTTAATTGTTCCCAGGAATCTGGGAATCATCTTCTGAAACCAGTCACTAAACAACAGTTCACTAAAAAAAAGTTTCCATTGTGAGAGCATCCATGCGGGCTCTGGATTTCCATAGACTTGCAGAATAGTTGAGTCCGGAGGGCACCTCTGCAGATCATGAAATTCAACCTTCCTGCTCAAAGAAAGGAGAGTTGTCAGGCATTAGAACAGACTGTCCAGGGAAGTGGTGGAGTCACCATTCCTGGAACTGTTCAAGAAATGGCTGGACATGGCACTTAAGTCTATGGTTTTTTGGTTAAGGTTTGAACTTGATGATCTTGGAGGTCTTTTCCACCTTTAATTACTTTATGATTCTGGGAAATTTCTAATAGCTTTGTCCAGCTGTGTTTTGAGTATCTGAAAGGATGGAGACTGTGCACTCTTCAGTATTCAAACACCTCCAGACTTTAAAAAAAGATTGGAGTTTTGGGGTATTTTTATGTTTAAATATAATTTCCTGTATTTCAATTTGTTCCAATTCCCTGCTGTGCTTTTACCGGGCACTGGTAAGAACAGCCTACCTCCACTTACTTTAGTCTCTACTTCAGCAAATATTTATACACACTGGTATGATCCTCCTGATTCTTCTCTGGGATGAGCAGTCCAGTCTCTCTGTCAGCCTCTCCTCTTAGGACAGACACTCTAAAACTTGTTTGTCCAATGAGGCTGTACTCCAGCAAGTCCACGTCTCTCCTGTACTGGTGATCGCAGAACTGGACCCAGCACTCCAGATTTGTCTCATCAGGACTGAACAGGGAGGAAGGATCCAACCCTTCAATGTGTTGTAACACTCCTCTTATGCAGCCAGGGAGCTGTTGGACTTATTTACCACGAGATCACATTGCTGTGTCATGATCAATTTTTTGTCCATCCAGGCTTTGGCTTCCTTTTCTGCCAGAAGAAAAGGGAGTTAAAGCCCTAATTTGTCAAGGTAATAAGACAGCAATATTTTCAGAAAGTGTTTTCTCTGGAATCTTTTATTTTTGAGTGGTACCATGTCATATCAAATACTTGATTACCCTCCATAGGCCACACTGACGGAGTTATTGCCTCTGTTTACTCCTAAACTCTGTCCAAATGATCGGAAAACCTCTTTTTAACAGCAGACTTCTTCCCCTACCACTCTTGCAAGAAAAAGAACTTGTTTTCTTTTGCTGTGTCTGCAAAATACATTTGCCTGTTCCCACCTGCACTATCCTACAGTGACAGTGCTACAAATGATATACCCTTACCATGGAGGGTATGCAGTGTTTAGATGTGCCCCGGCTCNCCCTACAGTGACAGTGCTACATAAAGGTGTGGTAGCCCCTAGGGCTACCACAAATGATATACCCTTACCATGGAGGGTATGCAGTGTTTAGATGTGCCCCGGCTCATGTTCCTGCCTGTTGGTAATGGTTGGTTCCATGTACTCCTGTTCTTATAAAGTAATGGTTTGTCGCTAGTGTTGTATCCTCCCCGAAGCTGCCATTCACCTAAACCCTGTCCTCCTGCCCAGAATGTTCCTTGTCTATCTTCCCCATGGGCCAGCCCCTACCTAAACCCCGCCTGGGAATTCCCCTAATCTTGGATGCCACATTGGCCCATGTGACCTTTTCCCCTCCCCAGGTTCTCTCCATTGGTTTCTACAATGTAACCCCTGCCTCCTGTCCCTCCTCTGATGCATTGTTATTGGAGTCTCCTGCCTCCACCCTCAGATTCTCCGCCCCTCAATAAAAGTCTGTACTCTCCCCGCTCGGGGATCTTCTGAGACGCAGGAGCTCTGCCAGCTGCTGAACAGTACAGAACAGGCTGTTCCTCCAGAACAGGAGGACCTGTTCTCAGGAAGCCTGTCTCGTTCCATCTGAATTCCCTTAGAGAAGTAGCTGCCCAGGCAGCTGCACCTCAACATACCAGCCTCTCCAGGGATTTTGCCGCAGTTCCTGATCGTCATCTGGGCTGGTCTGCGGCATAAAGGAGCCTCAATACTGCTTGTTTCCTCACTTTTAGGAAACAATCCTCTTTTTCCGTACAAAATTGTGTCCACTCTTCTCTGGCCTCAGCCAAGCACTAAGTTATGAAGTAGCTACAGACCAACAGAAGCACTATGGAATCTTTACACTACCGCAGGTATGCTTTGCTGAGCCTCCAAAGCACAATTCCTTTTAAGTTAATACATGACTGGTGGAGAACTCATTTCAGGGAGCTTGACACCTCCTCAGAGGATAAGGAACTGTTGCCTACATGTGTTCGTAGTTGCAGCCTCAGGGCAAATAAAGTACCAAGAGATCCCAGAGTCTATGGAAAATATGTCATTTCGGATCATGCCCTGGAACCTGTAGAACAGACCACACAGCTCATTTGCAGAACTCTAAGCCTCCTCATGTACAGCCTCGGTGTGCAGGCAAAATGAAATCAGCATCTGCTTGGAGACAGAGTGCTATGCACTGTTGGCCAAAATTGCTTCCACTTCTCAGCCCAAAGATAAATTTTTAGTTTCTCATGGGATGCTTGCATTGGATTATTTTCCTTGCAAGCTCAAATCTTGTCCCAGATGACAGCATGGAAAATAGGTCTGGGCAGAAAAGTATCTATTGGCACAGAAGTTACTCCAAGTCTAGAAAAAAAACCAAGACTCTAAGGCCATCTTAAATATTGGCTGTAAACTGTAAGCTATAATCATCAGGAAAAAAAGGAGAAGGGGAGAAGGGAAAGCTATTAAGTTCAGTAAAAAATTGAAGTAATCTTGTTGAAGATTGACTACCTGTAACTGCACAGCTCCATGTTTAATCTTTAACTCCTTAGTGTACAGTTAAGAAACGTGTTGAAATCTAGGTGCAATATTTAATATTTTTCTACAGTTTTCTGATTCAAGAGGAAAAATTCACCCAGAATTTGCACCTGCCTTCTTCAGCACCGCCAGCCCAGGACCCATGTGCCGGACCCCAGCCCAGTGCCTGGAGACCTTGGGTCAGGCTGAAGGAGGCAGACGCTGCTTTCCCATTTTTAGGTTCAGCCACAAGTGAAGTTGAGCAAACATCCCAAACAAACACATTGATCAGGGGACACACACATGAAGCTGACACAACTGCAGAAAAGGTGCTGCTCCAGCATCCTCCATGTTCAGGACTCACCACAGGCACAGGCATATAGAGATACGTCCCCTCCTCCTCTTGGGCAGGCAGAGGCAGAAGGTCACACGTGCAGCACACACACCACTCTCCCCACGTTCACAAGCACATGGACGTTCACAGATTCCTCCAGCACCCACACAGTCCCCCTGCCAACATGGCATCCCTGACAGGATTACAACCCCCTTAACTCACCCCATGGGTCCCTGAGACACCAGCTGGTCCGTCTAGGTGCTCACTGCACACACACTGCATTTATGCACTCATTCTATGGACACCCCTCAACCCCAGGTGCCCCCAAATACCAGCACAGACCCTCCACCTGCCTGATATACCTGCCTGAACCTGGGGCTGATGCACCTTGGAGTTTTCCAACAGATCCACATGCACACCCTGTGCACAACTGGCTGGGAAGGTACAGATGCTTGGTCCCAGCAGCTGACATCCAGGCTGTGACACACAGTGCTGCTTCAGCCAACAGCACTGAGCCCCTCACTCAACTCTGCTCAGGCCCTCTGCTCACCATCCAGTAGCTGTCACTGAACTCTTGCAGCACTGCCACACAGATGAGAGGGCAAGACAACACACAGAGATTGTTAAGAAATTATTTATTAAGACAGGACAGACAAGGGTGATCAGGAGCAGAGCTCAGCCAGACAAACTTAGCAACATTCCCCATTTCACATGTCAGCCCCTTTTCTATCCCTTTCTGCCTGTCTCTTATTTTGTTCCTCTCTGCTCTCCTTTCATCTTCACATGGCCTCATCAGTTGGCATAGTCTCACTGAACCCCTTCCAATGTTCTGGACACTCAGATATGCATCACTAGCCATTGCAAAGTCCTGGTTTGCCTTGCAGTTTTTTGATACTTCACTAGTTAGTGGGACAGACAAGTTTGTTTCTGGTTATGGGCTTTGTTAGTGCTATTTAGTCATGATTTATAACCGTGTTTCTTTCCCTTCTTTTCCTTATCTTCCCAAATGAGAAAATAAACATCCTCACATTCCACATATCCTTATTAATCAGTGTATCTGACCAGGGTTGTTCTTATCAAGACCTCCCTTATCCCATGTTGTCTCTATATGATCTTCATGCCTTTTCTGATCAGATGCCATTAAAGGAGCAGACATTCTCCTTCCACATACCTTTACAGCCTTTCCATCCTTGATGGATAAGAAAACACCTGTTGAAGATGATTCTTCTGTTCCTCATGTAGAAGTCCCAGAAACTGATTGCTGGCCTTTGGGGATGTATGTCTCTTTCCATTATGTTTTAAAGGATGAGGATGACTGGATCACATGCAACACCTAAAGGGAATCCCTCCCACAGAAAAGGAAAGTTAATTGGGAAAAACTACTGAAAATGGCAAATTATAAGAAAAGTGACTAATTTGAGAATAATTACCGTCTCCAATGAGTTGGTGTAGCAGTCTCTTTAGATATTCTTATTGGATATAAAAACAAGTAAAGAGCAAGGTATTAATAAAATATTGAAATCCCTGTCATATTAAACCTTAGTTTCTTCTCGTGATGTACTGGGAAAAAGGTTCAGTTTTCATGTTTTTCTGAATTGTATTGCAAAATGTTGTTATATTTTTATTGACTGACTTACTGTGTTTGAGGATTTTATTAGTATGCTCTCTGGCTCATTACATTGAGACATATTTTTGTTTTCATAATTTCAGACTTCATGACTGTTTCTTCGATTGCTTAGCTGGAAGGATTAAAATCATAAAATTCATTACTTGATGGATTTCTGTTTATAGAGATTCATATACTGTAGAAACTAAAGGTGCTTGGGGATTTGGAGATTTTTATTCTTGTGTTTATTCTACCAATCTGTGTGCTTAGGAATGACTAATGAACTACAAACATACAACGTCCTTTAAAGGCAGTATTTTGCAAACAATATTAAAGCACTTTAAAAAACACCCACAACACCAAAAAACTCATGTAGAATCAAGCTGTAAATAAATATTATAGCAAATAAAAGTGTCAGTTCCTCATAAAAGCACTTTCAGTATATGTACTTGAAATGTGCAAAATTATCATATTAATGGTGGGTGAGCCGTTATGGTTCAAATAATATATACATCCAGAAATTGATACAGTCACTTGGAGAACTTCTATGACCTGCTTTATATTCAGAAAGTTCAAGCAAATCATAAAAGTACCTTTTGGACTTAAAGACGAAATGGAGATGCCCAGCATGTGGTGAGGTTGAAATCTCCTAACAGCTACACTCCAGAGTTTTCATATATTTCCTGATTTATATCATCTTATTTCTAGTCAGAAAATTTTACAAGTGTGTTCTTAGTCTTCAATCTGCAGCTTAGTTTTACTGTATTTGTATTGCTAGGCAAGAAAAGAGACTTGATACTGGCACAGAACTTCATTTCAGGTCAAGGGACATATCTCTATTGACTTCATTTGAGTTAAATGTCTACAGCTGTAGCATGATTTGAATAAATTTTCACCAAACTTTATTGGATTTATTTTTAAGTCCTTTCTGTTAGTTAGCTGGACTTTATTTCCCTTTTGCTTATCCAAGCCTTTGGTACAGGTAAAATTGTGTCACAAACAATAACATGATCAGATTTCTTGCTCTTTGGAATACCATCAGATAGATCCTCTAGCCAGGTAGCTGCAGACTAAATATAACAAAAATTTTGATTGTCTAAAAAATAAACTTAAGTTGATAAACTCTGATATATGTCTCTCTAGCTATTCAATGAGAAACTCCTAAATGATAAAATTTTACTCTGTCTTTTCCCTGCTTCATTTTATGGATATTGCATGGATGACATAAAATTTCAGTGTGTGTGTCTGTACAATTCAGTGTGTTTCAGTGTTTTATCTCGCTTGTCACTTTTTTTTTTGGTCTCTGCTTGAGAAAAGTGGCCATAGGACTTGCGCATGACTATCTATAAACCATAACATTGATTTTACCATGAGCTTCACTAATTTTTTTTATAATATTGGCACCAGATTGTACATGGGGCAAGTATGCAAAGACCTGGGCTTGAATGTGGGCCCTTCAATATTACTGCAAGAGTTGAATCAGGAAATCTCACCTTCTCCAATGAATCTGATCAGAAAGAAACAATGTTTAAGGTCATAGACTTTGTGTTTTAGTTCTGGAAGCGTCTGTACTGGAGGAGTTTGTTAATGATAAAATCTTCATGTATGTTGTATAATGGATGACTGTAAAATACTAAAATTTAGAAGGCAAATATGGGGGAAAAAGGAAAAAAAGGAATAAGCCCATTTCCTTTTTCTTCATATTTTTACTTTCAGTGACACATGCCATTATTGAGGTCAACAAAGAAATCAACCATATTCTTAGGATTTTAAATGAAGTGTTTAAGATTACTCTAGCAGCCATCGGGATTGTATTTTGACATCAAATGGCTTAATACATAATCAGTTGGCTGTGTTATAGATTTCATCATGCCTCTCCAAAATATTATATTTTACAGAAGATATTCTGTTCTATCAAAGCTATTATTTTGCTCTGATGGTCTCATTATTCCCGCCAAGAGGCAAAGTTTAGAAGTTTAGTCCACACTGAAATGTATGAAAGTTTCCTTACGTGGCAACAAATGGAATCCATTTGTGCTGAAAATCAATTTGCAGCAGTACAGAAAACAAATTAATTTCTAGATAAAATGAAGACCTGCCTCAGTCATTTACATTTAGATCAAGACTAGTAAACTTTGAAAGTGGTCAGGTACTTTTTATTGATTCCTTTAAAAAATATATTTTCAATTGTTTATCAACAAATGTGTATTTTATATATGTACATAAAGATAGATACATTAAAGTGCACACAAATTCAAATAGCGCAAGATGTCGTGATGTACATGGGAGGATTTACATGAGTGTATTTTTATTTCTATGAACTACATATATATAGGTACATTATTTGAAACATTACCAAAACAGATAGACTTTCAGCCATAGACAAAAGAAAAGTTTTTTCAAAGTGCTAACATCGAGATGGAATATTTTAAGCCAAGAGCTGTAAGCTTCTAAATTAACAATGAGGGCACCTGCCATCTGCCTGACTATATGCAAATAGTGTCCAGAATTTTGAATTTCTGGCAAGGTACCAGTGTTTAAAGTTTGGAATCTCTGCTGAAAATAGGAGTGAACATCTGGGGATAAGAACTATTCATGTATGTCCTCCAGCATGCACGGATGCAACTGAGAATAAGTGGGATGCCAGTCTCATAAAATAGCTGTTACACCCGAATCAAAGCCCAAATATCAACCAGCCTTGCTTTGCAAGACACCATGGAACAATTAGTATTCAGCTAGCCTTCTACCTAAGACATCAACTTTTCAGACAGCAAAGGTTAAACACAAAAACTTATCTCAGTCTTCCAGACTCATGTATCTTCTATAAACTGATTTACCTAGTGATAGTTGTAATTAAATAAATGAAATTCCCATATCCCAGATGCTCTACATAACATTTTTAAATTATTGTTGAGCCTCTTCATTCTTAACTCCTTAGAATAACTCAACATCCAGTGTTCTGGTCATCATATTCTGGCCCTTTTGAACACTGTAAAATGAGGAATTATCCAGACTGGACATGAGACTGTTTCTGCAGATGAAAAGTGTAAATCCTTAAAATTGAATGCATCCATAGCTTATACATTTGCAAAATCTAATTTAGTATATTGGAAAAGTTATGAAGCTAAATCCAGAATCAAACTAAAATAAACAAACAAACCAAAAACTACTTCCAAATCATAACATAACTTACCAGAAAACACGTCAAAAAAGCCTGATATATGTCTCAAAGTTGTATTTTTTTTTGATTAATAAGACTTAAAGTTCAGATCTAATGACAGTGTTATGATTCTGCTTCTTTCTAGTCACTGTTCTAGGAATACTGCTGTAAGGTTTTGTTTAATATGCTTATTAAATGAGCAGCTCTCAAGGAAGAAAGAAATACATATTAAGCTTCAGCCTACTGATATTCTTTCCACCAGATTGCATTACTTTTGAAGAGAAGACACATTGTTGACCATATCACAAAATTGTTCTCATCATTGGATTGATGGGAGGGATCACAGTCGGGAAAAGCTGCAATGAAAACTCTTCCTTAAATTCATTTAAATGAATAGATGTATTTCCATTGATGTGTTTTGGCTTGGGTTGGCTTCGTAGCTGCCTGTAAACAAGCCAGACCTTTCAAGAGCCAGGATGAGTGCAGGCATTTCAGAAGACCTTGTCAGTCCTTCCTCACCTGTTAAGTGAAAATCTGCTTCTGTTACCCTTGAAGTTAATGAGAGAACAGATACTTTTTCAATAATGTGGTGAATCCAAAACCAAAAAGCCATAACTTTTCTTCTTAATAGGCTAGAAATAAAGATAGCCACAAGAGTTTCCAAAAATACTTCTCAAAACATGTTCCCAACATGACAAGAGGAGAATACAGACAAAAAGGCAATGCTGGTTTCTCTTCAAAAGTATAGGCTTCTTTAGTTTTCCTATACAGATTCCTTACAGATAGCAGATGCTCTTAGGGAAAATCAAATGCTATATTTTATGCTTAAAAGCTTTATGCAGCCTCTAAATTGTTATTTAATTTGCCTATTAAGCACCATTAAAAACACACTTCAAAGTATCCTCCTTTTGAGTTGATAGAATGAAACCACCGAATAGCACTGCCTAATTGACATCTGCAGTTATTTGCCTTCATCACTTATTTATTTCAATGGTTTTGGTGAATGTTTGTACATGTAGCTTTCAAATCTATTTTAATTAACAATAAATTAAGTTCATTTTTTTCCTGGATCTAGTCTATTTTGCCAATGAATGTAGTCAGTGTGAGTAATGTCCATGTCTTTAGATTGACCCATGAGGTTTTCATCTTATTTTCTCCCCCTGCCTTGTTGAGGAGGTAGAGAGAGAGAGAACAGGGTTCTGGCAGCCAGCTAAGGTCACTAAACCACAGAACTCAACAGTATTAAACATTTCAAGTTTGAAAACTACACAATATGCAAAATGCCACAGAAGTCAAAGAAAAAAAAGAAATATCTTTCAAGCTAAACTGAGGAAATTATCAAAGTCTCCATCTTCGTGTTATTTTATTATTTCCTTGTAGAGTGACAGCAATAAGGAAAATAAGAACTGGTAGTCAAATTTCTTAGGGGAAAAAAGCACTAAAAATATATTCAGCCAATAAAAAAATCATGAAATCACTGCAAACAGTGTAAAATTGTATTTTTTACATGCTTCAGAAGAGAAAGGCTGAATTCTAGAAGTGTTAATTAGAATTTGCTATATATATACATACAAGTTATTTAGAAAACTATCACATGCAAACTAGCATATTCCTCAAGAAGTTTTGTACTTTATTTATTCTGTGTTCATTGGGAACTATCTTCTCTGCAGTATTTTTTCCATAAATCCCTTTCTCTTGTATCCCTTCACTCAGAACTAACATTTGTAAAAATCAAAACACAAAGATGCTCTCTTCAGAAAAAAAATTATTCCTTAGTACAACAGAATGTATAAGTGTTTATAACAAAGCTAACTGCACACACAAGCAAAAAGGCAATATTAGGTGTGCAGGTGGATCTGAAAGTAAATGAGCTGTTAGATTATTTACTGCTATATAGGCTATGTACATTCAAAACTTGAATGCCCTCAGAATGCTTTAGCAAATAATCCCCAACTAAGTGAAAATAAATCCCCCGCTTAAAATTAATCCATTGTGTGTTAATGAAATCCAACAGGGGAAAAAAGAAAGAAAATAATTCTCTGCTCAGTTGGGTGTCTTCAGAAGAATATTTCAAGAAATTCTATTCTGTCTTTTCCTGTCAGATACTGCTCTATAAATATTAAAAATTATGTTAGAAAATTATGTTAGTAGTTAAATAAAATTTCAGATTTAAAACAAGCTTATGTGGTGATGGATGTATCTTTAATTCCACTCTTCTTACTTATATTTGAGCTTGCTGCTCGATGAACAGAAGAAGGTTGACATTGTTTGGGGAGATGTAAAAATTAAACTCTCCAAAATCTCTAATGTGGTTGTGTAAACATATAAAATTAATAAGATTTTGATCCATACTACAAAAATTTATATTTGTTAATACCTTTGATGTGTCTGGTTTTTGTCTTATCTTAATCAATTCAAAATGTCTAGAATATTTATTTCAACCTAACCAAGTTCACTTGCATCAGCAGTTTGATCCTTTTTACATAGATATATATACACAATTTTAAGAATGTGTATTAAACAGTATCATGAGAGTATCTTAACTGTGATGACCAAAACAAAACAAAAGAAAAAAATAAAGCATCAAAAGTAACTAATCCTAACTGTTGTCTGTTTTCCCTAAGACAACCATCAGTGTTATTCAAGAATATAGGTAGTAGAAATAACATCTCGTGCGTGATCTGTGTCTAGCTTTAAAATTAAGTTAATAAAGACAAATCTTTTTATATTCCCACCAGAAGAGAGAAGAAACCCACCAAACAACACTGCATCAATATTTTCTTTTACCAACCATACGCCAGGGACTACCCAAAGCATGATTGAAAGCTACAAGCTGGTTTCTTAGGCTTGGCAAAGTTTGATTGAAGTGTGAAAGCGAGTGAGAATACAAAAGTCACTCACCCACCTCCCTTCCTGCTTCAGAAGACAGTAATATAATAGACCAGAAATAAATCAAACATCCCAGAATACAACGAGCTTCAAGAATTATTGACCGTTCCCAAAAAACACGCTGAGAAAGGACAGTTGGATTGTAACAACCTCACATGCATGTTTTTGTTCACAAATATTCCTTCCTATCAGCAGAGGTGAGAAAACAGGCACCTGCTGTCAGCATCTAGTAAATTTTTGGTTGATTACCAAAAACTCTCTAAAATGTACAAATCCTGTTTAATCACTTTCAGCATGAACAGTCCACAAATAGTGGGAAAACTCCAAGACAGAAGGTTGGGATGCTGATGATTCAACATCTCCTAAACATTTAGTATTGAGCAAATTTATACTGCCTATATTTCTCCTGGGATTAAAGGTTTTGTTCATGCACTGCAGTAAAGCTCAGAATGGAAGCAGATCACCACAGGGTGTATCTGCACACTTAACTGGGCTAGTGTCCTAGATGTCCATTACACCTGCAGTTTAGATAATAACTTCTTGACAGGTAGTTATCTAAATTTAGCTGTATAAAATACTTAGTCCAGCTCTCTGGATTCATGTTAGCAGCCTCAACATAGGTGCCCAGTGCCATTGGATACATCTCTGATGTACCAAGCCATCTGAAATATTTTCATAGCAATGGCACACGGGATGCAGAAACTACTGGTAACCCACACTCTTTCAGAATGGGGGATGGCAGATGGGCAGAATGCCTTACATTTAAAGGAGCACTGCCCATTCCCATTTAAGGAACTACTACTTCTCTGTACAAGATGCAGTGTCCCAGATTTCAAATATTCCCTGACTTAAACTGCTCAATCATTTTCCACTGGATAGTGTAACACCTCTCTTTTTTTCAAGGCTTTCTACTTTAGTTATTCTTTTAAGAGCAGTTTAAAAGTAATTTTGGCAAACAAGCACAACACACATAGCTCTTCTACAGCCCTGAGCTACATTTACCCAGATGGAATTACCCTTTCCCCTTCCTTTCCCAGTGCCAATCCCATTGTTGAAACCAGTGCCAGCCAGTGTAATGAAAAGTAGATGCTCTGTCTTTCTGCTTCTCTGTCTGGGAAGACCAGTTTGTAGACTGTGCAATACATCAGGGTAAAATGATGTTATCAGGCTTACACAGTCAGCCTAGTAGTGTTCTCCACTTTGTGCGAAGTTGAGGCACACACAGCTGAAACCCTCCTGGGGGCTCAGGTGAAATCTCCATGAAATCTCCACTGCAAGTGCATGACACCCTAGGGGTGGACATGAAGAAAACCATACGGCACACTAGGACCCTGTCTAATACAGATGTTCTGCCTTCTCTGCAAACAGAAATCTGCCAAAAGCAGATATCCAAAGGTCCGTGAGAGTTAATCATAGTGTCCATGATCCTGCCAGAGTGATGTGTCTGGAATGTATTAAATAATTACAAAGACACAAGGGTATTAAATCAGTAACTTCACTTGAGCATACTGAGGATTTTTTGATGAAATATCATCTTAACACTTAACGTTGGCAAAAGGGTTAATAGAATATAAAATACAGAACAAAATAGCTTTATGTCCATGTATCAACCCAGAATGCTCTTGTTTCATGAATAAGATGTGCATTCCTCGTGCTGCCCCATCTCAAGGAAGATAGATTAGATTTTAAAAAGTGTCAAAAAATGCAATAAGTAAAATCAAAGGGCTTGAACAGTTTCCGTACAATAAGATGTTAGTGAGGTTTAAATAAGTTGAAGAGAAGCACTTTCATCAATGATACAGCAAAAGTGATGAAGAAGCTACTATTTACTGAATTTTCATAGTATGAGCATCAGGGGTCTCACTGCTGAAATTTCAGACAGAAGCTTTAAATCCCAAATGTCATGTTTCTTACCTGAATGATATGATAAAAAGTTAAATTTTAGTTTTGCTACAAAACCTGTGGATGCTGAAAGTTAATGTGAGATTTCAAAGTATGAATAGACTAGAATATGTCTGAAGGAAGGTGATGGGCATAGTCTCTAGCTGAGGAATTGTCTGAACAAAAGACAACCAGAATCTATAAAATTGCCTTATTCTTCTGCTCCCTCCTAAATATCAAACAATCATTGTCAGATGCAGGATTTAAGGCTAGAGGAATCCAACGCAGCTATTGTTACATACTTGTATAAACATAGGAAAATTTAGTGAAAGGAAAATGTGGCAAAACACTGATTAACAAAGAAAATACTACTTTTATGTATTTTCATCTCTTTGTTATTTTTCTCAAAAGAAGGGAAATCAAAAGCTTTCTTCAATAAGC
>WAAE01022472.1:0-41861 GCA_013400495.1 Nicator chloris
TCTTGTAATTCCTGAAATTCCTGGAATTCCTCTTCCTTCATTTTTATTTTTTAAATGGTAAAATATGAAAAAACGTCCCTGCTTAAGAAACATTGAGAAAAATATTTTGATAGGAACAAGTTTTGTGATACATTTAGTTTATGTAGAAATGTCCTTCTTGCTAAATATCTGAGCAAAAAGTGCATATTTTGAGCAAAATTTTTAACTACATTTTACATCATTAAATTTCTAAATAAACCAGCTCTCATGTTTCTTTGTTATCTTCATCTATATATTTGTCTCTTTGTTTTATACAAACCGCTCTCCCTATAATTCATTTTCACTGCATTGGATGCCCAGCAGCTCCCTGTCACACCCACAGTTCAAACTGTCACGGTCATGCTTTCATCCCTCATTTCTGTTACTCCTCCTTTTTTTTTTTTTTTTTTTTTTTTTTTTTTTTTTTTTTCCTTTGCCCCCCCCCTCCNGTCCTGCTGTCCAGCCCTTAGCCCTCTCATTTTTTTCCCTCAGCTCATGTTGCCTCCTACTAATCAGAGGTCATTTTCCTTTTGGGAATCATTCACCCTCCTGCAACATCAGATCTCTTATCAATATTCCCATCTAACTTTGTCCACTTTTAATCTGTTCACATTGAATGTAAGCTTTTTAAAAAATTGTTCTTTGAAAATTACGCTCTTATTAATATAACTTTCTCCACTCATTTTATTTCCTAAAGTCTTTTCTTTCTGTTGTCTCCATTCATTTTCTGCTGTTATTTTCCATTATTTCATCTCTCTAATTCAATGCCTGATCTAGCTCCACTTATATAAGCTTCCCACTGAAATTAATAATGCTTGCAAAAATTAAACACTTCCATCTGAAACCTCACTCTTTTTCTCTGTGTAAACCCTGCCCCCTACTCAAAGTGTTCAGGCACAGGACAGTACAGCTTCAGTTTTAAAGATGTTTACATAATTTGAGGACAGACAGATCAGGAGGCTGGCTGGTTCAGTCCGTGCATGACAGCCCAAATAAATTTACCCCTCATTCCAGTTGTGGGTTCTTGAGTTGGTTGTCAGAGGCTTATCGGTGGTTTGATGAACCAGAGAAACCAGACAACTCAACCTTCACAAAGGACACTCTCAGGACTTTCTGAAAAATTTATTTTTCTATCCAGCATAAAGGGATCTGCAGAGACTTCTGTGGAGGAGCCCAAGTGATTGGGGCCAGGAGAATCAGGGAAAAGCACCCTACAATTTTACATGCTTGCTTATTTTCTTTATAAACACTGACCATGGACACTTGTTGTTCTTTCCAGTTGTAACACTGGCTCCTTTGATTCCATTTGCCCTTGAAGAATTCAGTCAGAAGATAGCTGGTCATTAGCTTATGTACGACCTCATTATCTCTGAAAGAGGTAAAAGTCCAGATAAATGCCCAAGTTAGCCTTTGCAATGTGGATGCTTTCCAGACAGGCGTTCAACACATTAGAATAAGAAATTGCCATTAATCATAATTTCAGTTGTTGTATGAGATCACTGGTAAGTAAGAAAAAGATCTGTTGCATGTTTATGACTGCTCCAACTATTGATTTGGCTTTTAGGCTCAGTCCAAAATCCATTTGGTGAACTTATTATTTATAACCAGATCCTAAAATTGGAATTTATTGAAAGAGTTTATAAGCAGAGATATACAATGCTGAATAAAAATAGAAAAAGAAATCACAGCTTATCAGTGTTCAGTTAACCACTGTGAATAATTTTGTCTCCTGACTTCTTCACATATCATCAATTAATTCAGAGAAAAATCTAAAGTATGCTTAGCACCAAAATGGTTTCAGTATGGGTCTGAGGACAACATATTTGAATGGTGAAAAAAATTATGAAAAGCACACTAAAAATGAATAGGAGATTTTTCATTACCTTCAGAAAGCTTCATGTAAGTTCCAGGATCAGATTCATCCTTCACATGTTTGTGGGTGAGCTGAGGCTTACTTATTTGAGTGTTTTACTTAATACTTCACAGCTTCTGGTATAAAATATGTGTCTCCCTCCATACGAAGAAGGGTTTCTCAGGTTTATAATTTATAATATACATATACACATACATATATATGTATGAAAGCTACGATATATACAAATAGCTATCTGTATAAAAAATCCTTTCATGATGAAGGAACAGTTTGTATGTGGATGGGAAATGTTACCTGAAAACATATGTCTGGCCAAAGCTTTCCTTAAAAATATTTCTGACAGACTTGGTTTTATTAAATCCGTCACTGTGAAGCTAGCTGCTCTGCTGAGATGATAATGGTGGTTGGTAGCTCTAGGCTTTCTATGATTATTACTCTCTTCTGAAGCAATAGTATAAAATATTTGGGAAGGGATTTTTAACGCGCTGTTTCACTGACCTTGCGCTTTTAAAAGCCAAGAGTAAAACAGTTATTTGTCTTGACAGTCCCAATGTCTTTATTCTTAGAGTATTTACCTAGAATTGATTTATATGCAGTTGTGTATAAATGAATAGATCAATGGTGGCTGTCATTAACTGCCTACAAGTAGTACAAGAGCTGGTGCAGTTGATAGGAAGGTTGACAAAATCCTTGGCTGAACAAAGTGGCATTTGTGTTTTTCCCTGCTTCTGCTGTCAGCTGTGTAACCTATTCTAACATGCTTTCATACACGTGTGCATTCTCTCATGGCATGGATTCACTGGCTGGCAGGGCAGGGTGAGCCTCACTGTGTGGCAGATTCCTGACTGCCGTGTAGGGGCAAAGGGAACCAACAAACCCCCAAAAGTAAAGCAAGGACTCTTGATGAGCAGCCTTTCCTCGGGTGTTTTTTGCCTCTAGCACTGATATACGGAATATTTTTCAGGACAGGTTTTTAAAGGGTTTGTTTTTTAGATATATTCATAGCAAATTAGGGAAAATAATTAATAATTTTTATGTACACATAGAGAATTTGAGTTCTGGGAAGGAAAAGGATGTATCAACACCGAAAAAACTACACCATGTGCTGTAAGACTTAACATGAAATTAGGCCCACATTTTCCAAATATGTATGGATATACTTAACTTTATTATCTTGAACAGTCGCAGGCAGTCAAAAGTTACAAAGCCTGAGAATCAATGAGGAAGAATTTTACTATTATTATAATGATTTAATTATCATGATTTTAACTTTAGGCTCTGAGTTCCCTGTGCTTAGAGCTCATTTGTGTCCTTTTTAATGGTCTAATTTACCTTAAAATGTGAGCTGCAAACCATGTGAGGTTTTTCTGGAACACTTTGAAGTTCCAGATTTGAAAGTGCCTCTTTTGCCAGTTATCTGAGGTGAGAATCAGGTCAGCTGTATTGTTTAAACAGCTTTAGTCTGAAAAAGAAGTTTGGTTAAATGAAAAAATAAGATGACATTTTTTACCATTTAAAATGTGAATATTTCTGAGAAACCATCCTCATTCAAGAAAAAAGTACCCTTTGTGTCTCATACTTGCCACATAACCTTAGAAAGGACACCATTAGATCATGCCTGGCAAAACATAGCTTATTATTCTTATAACAAATTATTTGCTAGGTGCCAACATTGTGCTGCTTCACAGAATCAGGAAGAGATGGAGACAGAGCTTCTGCCATGAGGATTTTACAGTCTAAATATGCAGATCAGACAGATCCACCCCAAAATGCAAAGCATGTTACTGTATTTTCATTTGAGCAGGCAACAATGTCTCTGTTGAAATTAATTAGCCTTAGTGGACAGAAAAAGTTAATTTTAAAAAGCTATTTCAGTTAATATAAATAGCACATGGGGCTGATTCCAGGATAAACAGGTACACAGAAGCTATGAAAAAGTAGCTCAGACACTGAGGCATGCTGTAATGGGATGACAAAGAAGTACCAATTGAAGGCCAAGGACAGAAATTCAGGCTTGATGTGAGAGACAAAAAAAGCCATGGAAGAGAATTAGAGAGGAGAGGGATACAGGTCTTGTGAAAATACAAGATCAGAGTACAGAGATACAGAGATACAGACATCAGAAAATGTACAGAGATACATTTTAAATAAGTGCCAGCAAACTTTCCAAAATATTTTGATTGTCTCTTGAAAATACGAACTTATCTAAGAAAGCATGGCAGCAAGATAGGGTGGAATTTTGGATGTGTTAGTAGGTGAAGTGTTCTTTTAATGAAGTAAGAATATATTTGCAGAATGCATCTGGGGAAACGTGAGGAATTCCAACTTCCAAACACAACCTTGCTTAAGTAGTATTTAAAAAAAAATTGGGACAAATTTTGTTTTGTTTAGTTTATTTTTTCTCATGGATTTTGATTGCATAAAGTCTTACTGGGCTTTGAATTTTTCTCCCTCCAAATTCCTTGAAGAGTTGTGGCTTTATCCAGTTTAAATTCATTTCTCACTTCGGTACGTGGGATAAAATGTACTTTACCCATCAAAACATCTATTTCTGTGACTTGTACTAATGAGAAATTGGCTATTATCAGGTATCTCAGTCTTAAATAATTAATATAGTTTCTGAAAGACTATGGGTGAATGGTCAAACAAAGCAAATTAAAAAAATGATCAATAATTTTCACCATTATAAACCATATGCCTTGATTCTATAACAACTGCTTTGTATTAAATTTCTGTGGTATAACTAAAGCATCTGTTTTAGAAAACACAATATTCCCTAGTTATTAATAAAGCTGGGGCCACTTTAATTGTTTTTGAATGTCAGTATTGTGTTACCCAGTGCCTGCTGTGTTGCATTCAATTCATTTTTAGGCACAAGATCACAAAAACAATTTCAATAAAACCCACAGGGAAACTGGATGTTCAGGTTGAACCTTTGTCCTTAAACTATAATGTTTTCATCTTTAAAATTCAATCTCTAGAAAAAAGAGTATAGCCTCAAGTGAAATAACAAATCTCTCTGTGGTCGCTTGGGGCTGCATGGAGTAACATCAGCACACGTGTTCCTAAGGGTGACCTTAAAAGCATTTTGCCAAATTTCAAGCCCAGAGAGGCTCACTTTTGGTCTCTCAATTCTTTTTTCAGGGCTGTTATTTGTCAAAGGACTAATCGTAAGAATACATTTCTACTGAACGGAAACATAAATTTCAAATGTAATGGAGAGTGACAATTTTAAAATTTTCCACCCATACACAGGATTTGCAGCCCCAGTTTTAGAGGCTGCTCTCTAGTTCTTGGACCACTTCAACTGCAGGACAGCCTTAAATTCTCAGACTGAGGAAATTATCTTAATTATATCAGGATGAAACAGGCATGTTTTCTGGGCTAAGCAACATCAAGGAAGTTATAACAGCTTTACTGTATTTGTTGTATGACTGTCGTAGACTGGCTTTGCATGTTTTGCATAGATTTAAATGCCTGTATTTGGAATTCCAGCATTCTTTGGAAGTGTTTGAAACTACAGGATGCTAGGTTAGCTGTAGGGTCTGCCTTTGATTGTTGATTTCCATTTTCTGATTGACAGTTGTTAAGTTTTGAGGTAGCTAATTCTCATTAGCTCTGAGGCATGACGTCACCAATAGTTTACTCCCGTTTCTGGAGACAGGATGCTTATGCCATACATCTCATGCCATAAACCAAATTCCTTGGTGTGATCACAGTTACTAGTTAAAATGCTGCCCTTAGCTGCAGCTTGTACCAAATATAAAATAATGTTTACTGTCTGCTGTCAAAACCATCTGATATTTGACTGTTTGCACATCTGCAATTTTTTCTTAAAAGAATTAGTTTTTTTTCCTGTTGTGGAGGAAAATCTGAAGATATAAAAAGATGTTGGTGAAAAGTAGAATTGCAAATTATGGAAAATAAGGTCACATGGATCAGTGTGTTTGTGACTTGTATTTTGACATCTGAAGAGAAAGATTCCTCAGAATGCCAGAAATATGGCTTCAAGAGCACAGTGCTTTACATGATGATTGTGAAGCCTGTGGAGAACTGGCACAAGAAAAAGACTTGTGTTTCTGTTGTCACATCTATTTGAACCTGTAAAATTAAAACTTGGTTTGTCCAAGTGGTGTTTGCAGATGGTTCTCCCTTTAGGACTGACCATTGCTGTACATCATTTACTTTGAAGGTTTTCTTTATATATGGTGAACATCTGAAGTCTGTCTTTACAAAGGTCTTACAAGCCTTTACAAGATTTAACCTTCTTTAAACCAGGAGAAACAGAGATATATTGTGGTCATGCATGCATGGCACAGGGCTATCAGTTGAACCTGTAATTGAACAAAAGTTCCAATAATTTCCTTCCCTACTACACAGTAATTTTGGAGAGTGTGATGCCACTTCTTTGGAGCATGGCTAGAGTATTTAACAAAATGCTGATGGATTGAAATATGAGGCACCAGCTGTGCAGCTAAAGTGTTTGCATGCTTAAAGGTGGGACAGTCAAGTGTCTGACATTGTCCAGTTAAATCTAAGTATTACTGAGGTCTTACTGGTTTTAATGGTCATCAACTTAGACACAGGCTTTGGAGACTCCTGTTCTACATACTATTATTCTGTTTAATTGGAAAAACAAAATGATTTTACATTGCTAGTATATTACAGATGTATCAGGCAATGCTAGTACCACAATATGATCAATTAAATATGCTGTCTCTAATTGTGATGTGATAAAGGAATAACCCTAAAAAGATATTCTATTATTTTCATTCATTTCCCTTTTGAACTAAAATTGTTCATGCTTTACTCAACCTAAAGGTAACAGTTCTTAAAACACACCTTGTTATATTATTAGTTAACTAATAAGAATGGTGCTATGTAGTCAGGTACTTAAAACATAATTTAATGCAAAGAGATAACAAAACAATGCTCAGACTGGCAGACTAAGCTCCTGTTTTTTCAGCCATTGTATGTTCATTTCTCTAAGCTGTAACATATCATTGACTCACTGCTATTAAAGCCAAAAGCCAGATTGTTATTGATATTCAAGGTGGGTACAGCTGAAAAATATTAACATTTACTACATCTTTGTGAAAATTATCTAAATCAAATTACAGAGTTTCATCATAATGTGTGAATGTTGCAATAAGCAACTAACAAAATCCTATGTGAAACATATCTGTGTATTTCTTACAGAGAAAAAAATGTAGTTTAATGTTATTTACTCAAACAGGTTGTCTTGCCTCTGTCATAAGTGACAAATTGTGCCTCATGCTTGTTAAAAAGGCATAATAGGAACTATATATTAGAAAATCTTTTAGAAATACATTATTTAAATACATATTTTGGGGTTTGGCTATCTAATTTTACCAGAACATTTTCAGTGGCCAAGGACACATAGATTTCTATACCTTCAAGGTGATTTCTTTTTTTACTCTGATATATTGTCTTTTTAAATTTCTCACAATATTGCAGGACAACTTAAAAATATAAATATTGGTTGATGAGTAACTTAAGGATACACTATGTGAGTTTTATGCTAAGAGCAAATATTTAACATCTATGGTTTTGTTATAAGAAAGCAAAGAAATAAAATACCCTTAACAAACCTCTTAACGGTATTTTATTGATCTTGGCTCTTCTTTCTTGATTATGCTTTAAACTTTTTTTAAGATGTTCACACTTTGCCTTAGCTCAAAAAAAAAAAAGATTTAGAAAAATTGTGTCAGTTGGAAAAATATGATTCCTCCACTGGTGTTTTCATATTGACAGAGTCTGTAAAAAACTAAGTGATCTCTGAGGTTCAGAATGGTGGATGAGGTCTGTCAATAGCTAGGCTTGTATGGCTACTGAGGAAAAACAACAAGCAAATTTTAAGTTCCAATTTCATACCACTGCCATGGCAGGATGTAGTCTTTTCTGCTGGAACAGAATTCAGTTTATAATGCCTGACCATAATACTTCCATTAACCTGCTTTCTTGCAACTGCAGATGTGAATGCTTCACTTCACATACATTCTTCTGGTCTCCCAGAAAGTAATGGAACTATTAAATTGTTTAAGTGCCTCTGCGTTTACAGGGATAAAGCCTAAATTTTCACACAAGACCTCCTTCTCTATAGATTACAGGCATATAGAATACACAATAAAATGGAATGGAAGCATGAAGTTCTTTCAAAGTTAATCACAAAGATCATCTGCATATTCAGATGCATCCAGGAGACAATGCTCTAATGTATTAAATCTTCTCATTCTACGACCATCAGGCAGCAACATCCATTTTCTCCTGCAGCTTCTGTTAAAGTTACCTACCAGCCTCATACTGCAAGAAATTAGACCAGAAAATCTACTGATATGTTTACCCACGAAAAATCCACAAACCAACTCCACAAGCCTTCCTTCAACCGAGGAAGAAAAAGCATATGCATTCTAGTGACACAACAGCATAAGCTTCAGTTCATGTAATTGGATGGGGGAGTACACGAAGACCTTGTAGGTGCCTGGGTTAGAGTATCCCCAAGACATTTCGATAATGTAATTCGGACCAGTGCAGCGCATTCCAAAAGCAAAATAAATTACTCTTTGTTAGTTGTTTTCATGACTACCAGGGACCATTTCTAGTGGGGATGTTTTTTTTCTACCCAGAGCAAGTATGCATTGCATTAGAGACTTTAAAATTAATCTCAATTTTCCTTCAATTTGGTGACAGAATATTAACAAGTTGCTTCCAGGAACCCTTGAGAGCTTCCCTCAGTGTCTCATTCTGTTAAAAACTTAGATATATCCCTGCAAGTACTATGGAATTTAAAATACAGTTATAAGCATTTTAAAATTGGTTTTGGTACGTCACCACTATTAAAATTTCTATTAGTTTTTTATTATATGTAATTCCCCTGTAGCACCATGGAGTTGCCTAATAACAAATTTACTCTTCTCTATTATAGGTTGTATGGGATAAAGTTGAGAACAGTAATGTAATGTAAAACTCTCTATTCAGTTTGGTGCAACTTTCTCAAAAGTTTTTTATTTGTTGCTGTTGTTGGTTTTGCTTAAATTTTCACACTTATCTGTACCACACTTTGTAGATGCGTTGTTGTTAACCATCCTACTTTAATGTTATGGATAACAGACCTCTGTGAAAGCTGCAGCTTTCAGAAAGTTGTTCTCATTCAGGTTCAACACACAAATTCTTCCTCTCCAAGTCCACTCCCTTTCATGACTTTCAGGTAAAACATGGCTTCTTTCAAGCTCCAAACAGACCATAAATTCCCTAGTTTAATCTCCTACACCAGAGGATTTCCATTAGGGTTTTTTTTTCAGTTTCTGTTTCAGAGGGAAATGAGACAGATATCTGTGTCGGGGGAAATTTGTTGTAGACAGCAGTATGTTTGAGATGTTCTGTGAACATCTACAGAGATCTCATGTTGTTAAATTGAGAGGTTTGCTATCTGAGTACTTAAGTATTTCTCATTTTTGCTCAGATTAGTGTAAAAACCAATTTGCACATCATATTTTTTTCAGTTATGAACTAACACCAAAAATATTTTGTGCTTTGTTTCAGGTTAGTGCAGGAGCAGCACTCATGTTTAGTCCATAAAGGCTAAATTATTGTGGCAACTCCTTCACATTTCTTTACAATACCAATAAATACAAGGGATTCTGCTCTGGAAGGGCTATCATGCTGGCTGTGGTGAGGATAATTTTGGTTAGCAGGAAGAAAAGGTCTACAGCATAGATTGGCTCATAATTAGAATAAAAAGATACTCAAGGAAAAGACACTGTAGGGACAACAGTTATATTATGACCAGAGAATTTTGATGAATGTTTAAAATCTTGTGCAAGAAAAGAAAACTCATTGTTATGCTGGAAAATAAAATGCAGGTTTATGATGTTGGCGTAATAATGTTCCCGTGGGTAAAAGAATTTCAGATGCTAGTAAACTGGGAAGGTTTGGCAAAAAAATACTTCCAGAGCTCACAGGTTTCAGTGTCATTAAAAATACAATATTGGTAAAGCAGATATAAAATATTTGGTATGTGAGTGGATCAAAAAGGAGGTAACAGAGCAATTATAGCTGGACTGGAGGATTTGAAGGAGGAAGAGAGTATTGCTAAAGCTTGAAAATAAAAAAAAAAAAAAGAGGAAATCAAGTGTAAGGGAAATTAGATATTATTTCTTCCTGGTCTCTTGCCAAACATCCCATTGAAGAGGCAGACCTTTATTCCAGTAAAAAAAGTTTTCTTGCCAAAAATGTGGAGGTGGCTACTTTGCTCCCAGCCAAGCTGAGAATGAATTATGAAAATAAAACCTACATCTACTGGGACCTTCAGTCATCTGTTACAAAATGTTAAAAGCGACTTAATTCAGGAAGATCTGGATTCTAGCTCAGGCTCAGAGGGAACTTGAGGGCTTTATGGCTTCCTTTTTTCTATCAAGTTTTATAGCCCATATTTGTAGTAAAATAGTGTTGTTTGAAGTTTGTATGTTTCATGGGAGTGGTGCCTTGAAGAAGTTATTTCAGTTAAATGGTGCCAGATGGAGTGTTTAGTTTGTGACAGGATTCCACTGTTTAGCTTGAAATTATGTTCTCTATTTGATGGCTTTATGGTATCAACAGCTATTCCAATGGCATATATTCTTGCTCTGCCCCTTGGAAAAATGTGATAGAATGCATCTTGATTCAGTTTGGGGAGGAAAAAAAAAGCTATTGTTAGATAATAACATAGAGGATTTTCTTTACTATGAGGTTTCATAACTTCATATCAGAGTATGAATTAACTTTCAGTTCAAAAGTGTGTCTTGGTTCTCTTTGGACTATATGAAAATCTTCAGATAGCTAGTGAGGACAAAATAAATCCTCAAAAGGAACAATAATAATTAATATTTAGTATGAGAGTAAAAATATTACTGCACAAATATTGGGAGTCAGCACTTTTTTTTTTTTTTTTTTTTTTTTTTTAATTTGGCATCTTTCTTTATGCTGGTGTCATCTATATTTTAGGTCCTCCACTTTGCAGCAAAAATAAAAGCCCAAAGAAGACAGGAAGAAACTTATGAGTATTAAGTTGCAGACAATGAGATTGCTACTAATTGTGATGCTGACTTTTAACAACTCATTCTCCAAAAGTAATGGGTGAGAGATAGAAGGCAGATATGGAATGAAAATTACCAGCCATAGAACAAAAATGAAAAATGTGTCACAAATTATTTTAAGAGTGAGAGGTCATCTGTATAAGGGGACAGCCCTTCAGAAACAGAAAGCACAGCCATAAAAATGACAGTGTAAGTGATTTTATCTCCCTTGAAGGAGACTGAGCTCCTCAGCCCACAGACTTGTGTGGTGGTAAAGACCCTGAAGTGGGAAGATAAACATGTGGGAGATTTATCTTCCCTAGGAACAACCCAGAGAATCTGAGGACTTCTAGTAATAAGAAATACTCTGAAAAGGAGACAAAAATCAGATTTCTTGTTTTGTGTGCATTAGTCTAAACACTTTCTAAATACTTGTACTATCTAGTATTAGAGAGGTTGTACTCTAAATAAAAGGGAGGTGGGGGGGAATGACAAAACAAAAGGAAATATTTTAAACTTTCAAATTATCTCCAGTGGTTAATATAAAAACAAACCCAGTCACAGGTCATAGAGACATCACCAGTGTGCGAACAGGTAGAAAGAGTTCGACAGAAAAGCGAATGGGAATGTTTCAGACATCGCGTGTCCTGGTTCTGGACAATTCTAATTTTGTCAGTAGCCCAGATGGGCATGGTGAGGACAAAGAGGCTGTTCTATGTTGCCTCAGGGCACATGCAGGGGGCAGGAGGGGAAGGAGCCCCTTCTGGTCTCGTAGTGTGGAGTGGGCATTCAGGTGTTGCTGGGCTCTGCACGGTGAACACTCTTGTGTGACCTGTTCGCTTCTCTTGTGCACTCTGTTATTGGCATTGTCACTGTTACTTTTTGTTTCTTTTTTCATTTTTGCCTCCAATTCTGCTCTCCAGCCCGCTGCAGAGAGGAGGGGGAAGGGGAATGGAATGGGGAAGTGAGAGAGTGATGCATGGTTTGGGCTGTTTCAGTGAGAACATTAAACTGGGGAACACCAATGTACTAAAACATCTCATCATTTATTTTAGGATCTAGGAGAGTTGGATTATAGAACACTGTAGCTCAGCTGTTCTGAGCATGGGGCTAATAACACCGAGGTTGTGGGTTCAACCCCTGTATGGTCCATTCACTTAAGAGTTGGACTTGATGATCCTTGTGGGTCACTTCCAACTCAGAATAATCTGTGAAGCCCAGGTATGGGTCCATGAGGCACAAGCTTCTCAATCTTTTGGTCCTAGC
The DNA here is from genome assembly GCA_013400495.1 of Nicator chloris. NCBI lineage: Eukaryota > Metazoa > Chordata > Aves > Passeriformes > Pycnonotidae > Nicator > Nicator chloris. Next base: position 12,232 of record WAAE01022472.1, read on the forward strand.
TGTCTCTAGGTAGTGCGAATATATAGTTTTTAAAATTGAGGAAAGGCACTCAGACACTCCTCAAATCTTTGCTCCAAGTCAGTCACATCTTTTAAAAACAAAAGGAAGATCTTCATTTGTAACCTCAAAAAAACACTTTGAGACCAAGAGGAAATTCTGGAATACTCACATGCTCCCCAAAAGTAGAACTCTTCTGCAAGAAAATCACAGACTCCTGCCAGAGCTCAGTTCTGGTTTCCAGCTAATTTGAGGTGTGGCACACTGCAGAAAGTTTGATTTATAGGAATTCCTTCACACATTTTAAATATATAACAAAATTGTATTGTTATAATTGAAAGTCAACTCATGACTTGTTTTTCAGGAACAGAGGTATTAAAGAGACATTGTAATGTATATTTTTTTTTCAATAAAATGTCTTGAAATATATCCATTATTATTAACTGCTTATTCATAACTTTCTCAAACAGGTATTAATTTTTATACCACCATTAGCTGAAATAAAAAAAAAAAAAACACTGGCTATGAAACTAGAATGAGCCAATGCTGTTAAGAATTAACAAGAAAAATATTTAACTATATGAAGGAGTTGCTACTGCTATAGTCCCTTTAAAAAATGGCAGATAAATTATCACAGTTATGAAAATAGTATAGAGATCAAGACATTTCTAATTTCCCCTACACCAACTCTAACAATTTATGTGTTCTGTTAAGACCAAGGTCAATCTGTAGTTTTCAGACTGGTTCTAGCCACACATCTGTAAAAACCAAACCAAAACATGCAACCAACCAGCAAAACAAACAAAACTACAAACAAGAAAAAAAAAAAACAAAACAAAACCAAAAATCAACTAAAACAAAATAAAAGCACAGATAAACAAAAAAAGACCCAAAGCCCAAACAAACAAGAAAAATAAAACCCCACAAAACAAAAATCCAAAACAAAACGAAACAGAAAAACCCTACAGAAACCAAAATTAACAAACCCTACCTAAAAAAACCAGCTGATAAAAACCTCTGAAGTATCAACAAAGAAACCCCTTGGTTTCAATTATCTAGGCATAGTTTTCATTTTAAAAGTATTTGATTCATGTGCTGCTCCTCTTTCCAGCAATGTCAAACCTTTTTTTTTTAAGAGATGGGTCTGTATAAACCACAGCAGAAACCTTCTTCACCGAAATGTTGTGACAAAGGATCTCTGTGGGTATGATGGCTAAACAGTTGAGCAAATACCCACTCTTGAATCGATGGAGGGAGGTGTTCATTGCAGTGACCACCTTTCACACCATCAGGTGTGTGACACTCCCTGCCTCTGCCATGCCCAGTTGTGGGCACCATTTGCTCCTCAGCTCGTGGACGCTCGGGCAGTTTTCCCTTTCAGCTGCAGTCACAGAGCATTTGTTTGAAATGCCTAGCCAGCCATAAATCATTAGCAACCCACGCTCCACATCTGGAAGACCATCTAGATCAATAAGCCTTTCTGTTATTCTAGAGGAAAAGAGGTCGACTTTAACTAAGAGTTATCTGCATGAGAACATTATACTCGCGTACACAGCTTTGGTTTTGAATGTTGTTGTACTTTTGCCACAATTTATTCTGCTTTTTATTTCTTTAATTTTCACAATCCCATCATATCCTAATACTTTGACTAGGTCTGTGTTCATGTGTCCTGTAGTATTTTCATTTCTCTGAATCCTTGAAATCTCTGTGAAATATCTGAATTTACATTTCAGAAATGATTTTTCATTTTTTGGTGCTGTAATGAAGACCTCAGAGAAGTTCTTTACTTCCACATATAGTACATGTTGTTTTAGCACTTATGCAATGGTAGTTCATACAAAAATTTGTGTATTTCTATATAAATATATATATATATCATGCATATAAATGAAAACAGTGGAAGTGGAACAAATAACACTGCTTACTCTTTACTATTTCATCCTTTAATAGCTCAGCTGTTTTCTCTTTTTTCTTATAAGTAATCACCTTTCCCATCTGAAACAAATTAACTCCTGGGGAGGATATGTTCTGAGAGCTTTCATATGGTCCTTGTTACCAGGGAAACTACTTCTTTTGTCAGTATGTGTTCTGAAGCTCACGGACAGTGTAGATTGCTTTGTAACATCAGATGACAAGAGACAGCAAGGGCCAACTAGTTTGCATGTGGTTTCTGAGCAAAAAAATAATTAGAGACTCTCACAACACCGGCCAACATTACTTATCCTGGACAGCTCTTCAAAACAGAGGTGTGCAAAATAGTGTGGTTTATCTATGCATTCAGCTTCCTGCAGGTTGATGAAACAAATATTGTCCTGGAGGCAGGTGGGTGGGGGATGCAGTGCCGGGCAGCTGTCGGTGCTGGGGAGTCCTCTGCTGGGGACAGAGTGTCAGGTGACTGCTGGACACTGCAGGGTCCAGGTTTAGGAGTTCTGGAATAAGCTGCCAGAGGAAACCACTTCCCCTTGAGCAGGTGTATCTCATTTTGAAAGTGTTTTGTAACACTTATTTTGTTTTTGTCACTACACTGTGTGTAATTTTCCAAATTAATAAGCCCAAGGCTTCCAATTTCTAATGGAATATAGTACCTGAGAGCATATCTTTCTGATGAAAAATGTGAGGGTTTTAAAAAGACGGTCTGCTTTCTTATTTTCAGCAAACAAAACCAACAGGTGCAGTGGGGAGGTAAAGCAATGCATGTACCTTGTGATAATTACTGCTGTTTCAGAAGCTTCTCTGATTTACATTTTTAATCTGTAATGAACTCAATGCCCACATTGGATTGTGGGAGGTATTGGATTTAAAGTGACAAGCAAACGGGATACAGAGTTGGGCCAATAATGAGAAATATCAGTGCCATTAATGGCTTCTGAGATCTCAGCAAGGCTTCTGTTTTCAAAAGTCAGTTAATAACAAGGCTCAGTGTATGTCTTATGTCTTTACCCATCTGCTTTTTTAACCATGTTACTATGTCCAGCATTTTATCCACAGAAGCTGGTTTGTTTTAGAAGTGAAGAAAGAACAGATTAATGAAGCTAGAGCATTTGCTTTGTTGGGAAATTTTAGGAAAGAAAAGAAAAAGGAAAATAGAAAAATAATCATCTGGGTAATCCATTTTCATTCTTTGGAAGACTTAAATAATAAAACCAGAAACACTGGCTGCAGAAGTGGAAATATCAGTTTAGCTTTAATCATAATCATTCCACCATTATTACAATAGTCCTGACAAGTTGGAATTCAGCTTTTTTTGAAAGCCATGCATAAATATAACTGAAGTTTCAGTCAGCAACACCTAACCATGAATATTGGCTACGAGGACAGATCACAGTAAATGTAGCACATTGACAACAGACATCAAACAGTCTGCTTTGGAAAGCATTTGTACTATTAATCTGAGCAGATCACCAGGTAATAGCTATTCAACAAGCTGAATGCAGTCAAGAAGGATAAATCATAGACAGCAAGCTGAGTGAAATAACTGAGATCCTAGAAATGGCAGAACAAGTGATTAAAAACCCACTGCTCTTACTTACATGGCAGCAGATGCATTAAATACTAACAGGAAAGCAAAGTTCCTAAACCAGAAGCATACAGCCTAAACAGAGTTCTTATGCATATGATGAGAGCTAGTCAAAGAAAACCAGCACAACTAGAGGAAAAATTTATGAATGTATTTGGTATAATGGGGCATAAAATATTTTCTTGGGATTGCTTATGAGCAATACAAACACTTTTCTTTATGATGTTTATGTTTCTCCAAGGTGCATTCAATGGGCCTGATGCAGCAAAAAGTATGGGCATGTTCTTTCTCACATCTCATAACTATATGCACAACAAGTTTTAGATAAACTCTCATTTGCATCTGCTTCCAGTGAGACATAAACCAATGCTTCCTTTTTTTTTTTTTTTTTGTGAAAACAAAAATTATTTCACTTTCTGCTAAAATAACAGACATGTGACAAATAAAATACCAAACCCCTTCCCCTTGAGACACTGGGCAAAAATCCGAATAAAAGGGTCTAAAGAATGTATGAGAAGCTCAGGTGAGCTTTTCCTTGGATTCTGCAAAATCTGTGTTTTCAGGTTGGGTCTGTTGCTAGCAGGTCCAGCAGGAGTTCTGCAAAAGCAGAGCATTTAGACCCTGAGGGAAGAGAGGAAGCTCTTCCCAATCTCTTTCAACAGTGGTTTCCCTTGTCAATTAAAAGGATGCCAGCTACTGTCAGCTAGGAGTCTGTCAAGCCCTTAGTGTAAGATGCCTGAAGGGAGGATGCAGATTAAAGCAGTGCAAGAAAAACAGATGTTAGAGCATGAACTAGAGATGTTCTGAAATTCAAAGAGGTTGTTCTGCCTTAATGTGCTTAATTACAGAATTCCTTGTTGCTGTCATTAAAATTGAACCCTGCTGTTAGCTCATTCATCTGTGCTCCAATTTCCATTAAAATTTTTCAGTTCCCTTAGGGGTGGTAGGACCACCTAGATTTGCCAGTCCCTGAGATGTTACATCAATAGGGGAAAAAATATTCTCTTTATAATTCTGAACTATTCAGTGATCAATGTAAAAAGGAAGTCCGGTGCTTAAATTCCAGGACTAGGGATTAGATGGTCTAGATTTTATTACATTAGATAGATCTGTGATGAAAAACCAGCTCCCTTGAAAACCTTGAAAGTCTGGCTATTAACTTCAAAAGACCCACGATTTCTCCCTTGCTGCTAAAGTTGGAGTTAGTAATTCAGGTCAGCCTTTTGAAAAGGCCTCAGCACTACAGATCTCACAAGAACACAGAGCATCCCAAATATGAAGCATCCAGCACCGGTGAACTCCTTTATGCAAATTCTGTACCCGTTTTTTTATACTCTCATCATATGCAAAAAAAAGGAGAAATTATTTTTGGTTTTACTGACAAGTTTTACTTACTGATATTAGATCATTAATCAATGAAAATAATAATAATAAAAAAATAAAAGAAAATATATTAAAAATCGCATGTGATTAATCTTGTGCTTCCTCTCTTCCTGAGTAAGGTCAAAACTGTATTTTCAGTTTTCTACATAAACTTCCAAGTTTTCAAGTTGCATCCAGGTATAGAATGTAAAAGAGGAGCATTTTGTTGTAATCATTCTCTCTCAAATATATTTGAAAACTACACTGAAGAAATCCTTTCCATAAAATTGAAATTGGTTTATTTTTAGGGAATTTTAAAAAGAAACCCATTTTTTTTTCTGAATCTTGTTAAAACAAGAGATCTACACATTTTTTCTGAAAATATTTTATGTATATATATACAGTCATAGAATCCTTTAGATTGGGAAATACCTCCAAGATCAAGTTCCATCATTAAACAGACACTACTAAATGCACCCTAAACCATGTCCCTAAGTGCCACATCTACATGCCTTTTAAACACCTTCAGGAATGGTGACTTCACCACTTCCCTGGGTAGCCTGTTCCAAAGCTGGACAACCTTTTCCCGGAGGAAATTTTTCCTAGCATAAAGTCTAAACCTTCCCTGAGCCTCCTTTTCTTCAGGCTGAACAGCCCCATCTCTCTCAGCTGTTTCTCATAAGACTTGTGCTCCAGACCCTTCACCAGCTCCATTGCCCTTCTCTGTCTTTCTGGTAGTGGGAGTCCCAGAACTGAACACAGGATTTGAGGTGTGGCCTCACCAGTGCCCAGTACAGGGGACAATCCCTGGCCTGTTCCTGCTGCCACACCATTGCTGATCCAGGCCAGGATGCCACTGGCCTTCTTGGCCACTTGGGCACGGCTGGATCATGTTCAGCTGCTGATGCAGCATCCCCAGGTCCTTTTTGTCTGGGCAGCTTTCCAGCTGCTCTGCCCCCAGCCTATAGTGCTGCCTGGGGTTGTTGGGACACAAGGGCAGGACACAGCACTTAGTCTTCTTGAACCTCATACAGATGGTCTGAGCCCATTGATTCCACCTGTCCAGAGCCCGATGCAGAGCCTTCCTGCTCTCCAGCAGATCAGCCCGGCCTGGTGTCATCTACAAACTGAATATGGGTGTCCCTGATCCTCCCATCCAGATCATTGATAAAGATGTTAAACAGGAGTGGCCCCAAAAATGAGCCCTCAGAAACACCTCTAGTGACTGTCTGCCAAAGGGCTGTTTACAACCAAGCAGCATATCCAGACAGAATAAAACCAACTACTTGAAGTCATAAGAAAAAGGAAGGAAAATCAAGGACAATATAAACCTAACATTACAAGTTTCCAGAAAACAGAGTAAAAACACTCAGGATTTATTTTTGTTGCCTAAATATTTAAATTAAATATAGACATGAAAAGGTCAAACTTGCTCCTCCAGGAAGCCAAGGAACAATCTGAGTTTCCTTTTCAGGTTTTGAATAAAGTTATGAAAAGATGTCTTCAAATGTGGTTAAGAATGAGAGAGGGGAACACCCATTCCTGTGGAGTTACTCTGTGGAAGAAGACTGGAGCTCCTGAAGGCACTTGGATGGACTTCTACATGCCAGAAGTTATGAGTCGTGTCTGAGACAGAGTGAACCTGAAGAGACTGGAGAAAAATCCTGCTAGAACCACAGAACCACAAGTATTTGTGTCCATTTAATATAAGTATCAGTATAAAAATCCTCATACCCAAAACCATCATTGTATCATTGTCCAAGAACTGCATTATAATAATGTGCTAGTCACTTTTTGATAGAACAAGCTCAATAATTTTATCTAGAATTTTATTTGACTTTCTAAACTTTTTATTGTCCCTCCTAGAACATTCACGCAGATATTATGAACAGTCTTTACTCTTACTGAATAGTGCTTTGCAGTTCTCCAGATTCATTTGGTTAAGTACAAAGGCTGCATGGTGTCACATTTAAAGGAATTTGCTTTTATTAAGGAACTTAAATAACTGACCTACTCTTGAAGAGGTGACATACATTGTTATATATTTAAAAAAAAAGTGATCAAGATTTCAAATGTTCTTTGTAGTTAATATTGGGACCAAGAACTAAATATTTCTGGAGATCATTTAGGAACCTCAGTGGAAGCAAAGCACTGCATTTTATTGTGCCATGTGAGCCAATTACTTTTGAAAATCAGATATTTTTAGTGCACTCTCTGTATATCAGAGTGAGCAGTACCTGTGGCTGGGTACTGTAAAAAATCTGTTTTGGTTAACATTCCTACCAGCAAACCACGTGCTAAGGTACTGCTGAGGAGTGAGAACAGGAAGGTTAGTTAATAAAGGAGTCAAAGCAGACTATCTTGAAAATTCACATATTCCGGAAAATCTTGAAAATTCAGATATTATTAGAAATACATGAGGGACAGTTTCCACAGCTTGTTGTCACAAAAAATTACAAATGCTGTTTCAGAAAGTGTTTTTGCAGTTATAGGAACCAGGTTACTGAAGGAAATTTCAATCTGTTTATTTATTCTTTAGTTGAAGTATCACTTAAAATTGTTTTGGCATGGACTATCTGAAGAAATATGACATATTTGGGTGGCAGTGCCCCTTGCACAATGGCCAGAGTGTTTTGCTGGGAGAAAAATACACAGAACACGGCAGGAGTCAAACTGAGCACTGGTTAATGGCATCTTGAGACAGATATTCAAAGAATTCATCAGGTAGCTTAAAGAAAATGGAAAGAAAATGAGGAATCTCTATACCATCAGAAATCTTTATTTTAACAGATACTGAGTATCATTGCTAGACTATGTATTCCAATGCAATAAATTCAGACAAAGCTCCAAGTCAGTGGTAAAGAAGGGAAAAAAAGGAAAGGTGATATGCATAAAATCCACAGACATCCCCTTCAAAAACCCATCAAACCCAAAGCCTTACAACTGTAGCTGGCTCTCAGCATATTTGGTTGAAATCAGAACAGAGCTGTACCCTATCTGCAGAACAGCTTCCAGATATGCCCTTCTGTCTGCATGTCTGAACAAATTATACCAGTTTTTCTACTCTGCACCAGGAGGTTTATTAGTAGACCACCATAATGGATTTACAAATTTATGTTAGCTAGGAAAAAAAGTATTGGGTTGTTTAGAGTGGCATTAGGGCCTTTGGGACTGATATTTTGCGTGTAATCTAAAGGTGGTTCCAGTTGTAAAATATCCCAGGACCAACTTATTACTCCAGCCATGACACAGTCCATCTTTGTGTCATTTCTGTACACCTCTGCACATCTCAGAAAAATCTGTGGGTTGTTCTGCCTCAGTAGACACAATGCTGAGTTTTTCCAGTGATCTCAGTGAACATTAGGTTAGTATGGTCCATGAACAAAGCAATAAATTTGCTCTTTTGGTGTTTTAGAAGATTCTGCAAAGGTTAGTCAAAAGAAGGCGGGAGAAGGAGAGTCACCCCATTCACTTCTAAAGACACCAATAATAAAACAGAAATCATCAAATGAAAAACATAGCTATTTTTAATTGTCCCTTCTCTGCTTAAGTGATATCTGTAACATTTTTGTTAACAATACTAAATTTACCTGGGGGGGGGGGGGGGGGGGGAAGGAACAGGGGAGCAGAATTTGTAAAATTGTGTGTTATTTAAACAAGTCATTTAGTTATAGGAATGTATCCACAAATCTGGAAATTCATTCACAGAAGCTATTAACATTGCTCAAACTGCTAAAATATGCTGTAAATATTTTCAGCATTGACAAAACAAAAGAGAAATATTTTCTTCACTTTTTTTTTTTATCCCAGCTTTCATGAATCTGCCCAAGTACAAAGTAGAATAGAAGAGAGCTTAGGAAGGGTTCTTACTTTACATTAAAATCTTTCATTTTATACTCCATTATTTCTTATGAGATGTGGCCTGTTAGCTCAAAAATATATTCACTCTGATTTTTCTTTCATAATCTTTCAATAGTTAGAAATAATTGTTCATCACCTTTCTTGTGAGAAGTAATTTTCCTCCTAAATGTATATTTTTGTTTTAAAACAAACCACCCCTAAATTTTACATGGTATTTCATATCTTACAAGTACTTCTGTAAGTAGTGTACTCTCAACATTTTAAACCAGCAAAGCTGCAGTACATTTGATCAATCCTAAAAGACTGTCTTGTTACAGAGATCCATTCCTCAATGAATAAATATAAACCACCTATCATTTTACATAAGCTATTTGAGAATTGATCTTAATGTGGGGTAGTAAATATTTCAGCATCTGAAGATTTTCTCTGAAAGACATGATCCTAAGACATTAAAACCTATGGAAATTATCTAGTTAGAGTGAGAGCAAGGTATCTGCCCCAAGTTTCCCATCTCATCCTATGCCCTATCCAGTAGTCATTTCTTCTGTTTTAAACCATGAAAATTGACTGTGGTAGGCACTGATGATTCCACCACTTGCATACAAACAGAAAGAGTTTCTCCAGAAACAAACAGGCCCTATAAAACTTGTACTTGCAAACAGCCAACTCCAGCCTTCCTTACCCCTACTCCTAAAGGTTCCTCTGACTGTCAGCTCTGCCTTCACCTCCCTCACATCCCTGCTTGCCTCCTGGCAACATTTGGCTGGGCAGGTTGCGTGGTGTCAGCCCTGTTTAGTTTCCCAGGCAGGCACCAGCAGGGCAGAAATGTGCCAGCATCTCTGAGGAGAGGTGGAAGGAAGCCCTAAAATCTTCTAATTTTCAAAAGATTTACATGAAATTAATGTTGTTGGCAATTCTGCCTTTTTATAAAATTGGCTGAAATTACTGGATGTATCCAGAAGGCCTCACAGGTATGATGTATATCCACCCAGATTTGATTCAGAGGTACAGTGGTTCTATAAATCCCTTTCTCTTCCTCAGCATGCCTAATAGTATCACAGGCTTCATAACCCACAGGTAGGCTGCCAGGGATGTCTGCCAAATAATGTCCTGTCTGAACAGGAGCTGCAGGATGAGCTTATATAGTGTTCTGAATAACATATAGGGAATGTTACTATAATTGTGGAGTTCATTGCATATAAATGTAGACCCACAAACAATGGTATGTAGACAACTTTCTCCAAACCTAATTTTCTAACCAGGTTGTCTGTCCTCTGGTTGCTCTTATCAAGTAGAGTTCTGATCTCACCTATTCCAGCATATACAATGCAGCATTTCCATGTGATCTGATGAATATGTAGTAATCAATGAGAACAGATTCAGACTCTCTGTATTTTTAAGGAACAGTATTTGAAAGAGCAGCATTAAGTTACTAAATTAAATGCCCAGGTTTGACACTCTTTAACTCATAGGTAAAATTTAAATTTAAATTCCCTTTAAATTCTTTTCACCAAATGCTATTTAACCAGTAAATCATGTCAGAAAACGCCTAGTAATTGATTCTCTGGACAAGAGTCAATGGAAAGAGGAAAACAGGTTAGGGTAGTTGAAGGTTTGTTTTTTTTTTTCTCAAATATTTGAAACTTATTAAAGATTTGCACTATTAAACTTTTCAACATAGTGAAATCTTTAATGCAATGCACCTTTCACTAAAGTCTACAGATATATCTCACTATATAAATATACTGCAGCCTGGTAAAACTGAAGAGTAATTCATTGGCCACCATAAAGGATCTGAGAGGCATTTCAAACTTAATGGGATATACATGGGTTGGGTCAACTGTTTCCCCTTAATTTCTTCAGATATAACATTGAGCTATGGTATAGTGACCACAGAAATGCTGGGTTCTGATGTGGATGATAAGCTTAGNCTTATTAAAGATTTGCACTATTAAACTTTTCAATATAGTGAAATCTTGAATGCAATGCACCTTTCACTAAAGTCTACAGATATATCTCACTATATAAATATACTGCAGCCTGGTAAAACTGAAGAGTAATTCATTGGCCACCATAAAGGATCTGAGAGGCATTTCAAACTTAATGGGATATACATGGGTTGGGTCGACAGTTTCCCCTTAATTTCTTCAGATATAACACTGAGCTATGGTATAGTGACCACAGAAATGCTGGGTTCTGATGTGGATGATAAGCTTAGGCAGTTTGTTCTGTGTGCATGAATAAATGGTCATCTGAAAGAGAACATCTTGTGTTCTACTGATGGGCTTCCTGGTTGGATTGCAGTCCCTTCTGCATTGCTGCACCTCTCTGGGTGAGCTTTCCCATTATGTTTTCCAGCTGTGTCTTCCTCAAAATGAAAACCCATCCTCGTGTTCTGCATGAAGCCGCTCCACTGAGTGGCCGAAGGTGGTGAACACATCCTTTCCAACAGTGTTTCGTGCCGCTTCTGGAGGACATTTCTCGAAGACGAAGATGATGCTGGCTTCCTGGGGACACAACCAGCACCTGGCGATCCACCCAAGGGTCCCACTGCAGCCCGACGAGCACCACTAGGTGTCAGCGCAGCCCCGCGGATTGCAAATCGATTAAGTGACACAGGGACAGCAGTGTAATTAGCAAAAGTAGTTTCAAATGTGTTTCCCTTTCCTTCTTACTGCTTTTAAAACCCCTTTTGTATTTTGATACTCTTCCTTTCCTCCTCCCCTTTTGAATTTTCAATATTTAGTAGTCCAACAACCTAGCGCCCATGGCACTTTTTGTATGCTAGCTATGATGTCAGAACAAATTATGTGTAACCATAACTTGTTCTTTCCTTTCACTCAGACTGAAACTTATTCCATAAAACTTGCAGAATCAAGCACAAAGCAGAAGCATTAAGCACACACAGCAATCTTATTTGAACATATTTCCTTAAAAATATAAGTACACTTTATTCATTTTGGTGTAATAATCTGTTATCTTTTTTCATGCACGTTACACTGATTTCATGCATGAGTGGAAAGGATGGATGATTTATTAGGAGAGCCCTATTCATCCTGCCAAGCAGACTTGTGTTTGAAATTGATATGTACTTAAAGAAATACAATATCTCAGGTCACAGTTATGAAAATACATTTTTGGTTGCAGCTTCATTAAAGGGTTTTTTTTAAAAAAAATAAGCAATAGAGATCTTAGCTGTTGCTCATCTTTGCATTCTACATAAAAAGTTATACTAATGAATGATTTGACCAGAATAATTTTCTACAGCTTCTGTTCCTGCCTTTGTATCTATTTCCATTATTCATCCATAATTATGGTACAGAGTGTTATAAAATGAGATTTGATTTTGAAACATTGCTTGTAACTGGTGACCCTTCAAAGTTTGAAAAACTGAGGCATCAGTTTAATTACATTAGTCTGTCACCAAATATTTTTTGGAAATATTTTTAGTACGACTTGAAAACCCATTAAAATATGATTAAATTGTAAGGCCTGTAGTTCTGCTCTAATTAACATCTCCTTGCTGTAATGATAAATCACCATTCAATATAGCGGTGAGGAAATTTCTGAATTGTAAGCCCTGAATAATTTGAATGTTGCTGCCAAGATACAGCCACCCAAATTAATAGAAAGCTGATTGATGACACCTTCTTTGAATAGAGTCCTGAAAGTACAGGCAAAACCTCTGTGAGTTAGTGAGATGGCCTCTCTCCCTTCCAGAAATCTAGGGGTGCAAAAGTCAGAGGTTTTGTTTAGAGGCTCTTCAAGTCGTGGTGAGGTTTTACTTCCAAAGAGCAGGTCAGTGGTAGATGTTAAGACTTAATCTATTAAACTTTTCTCCTATGGCTTTTTTTTTTTTTTTTAAACTATAATTTAGGCTTCACAATGAACAGCAAGCTGACATGGGAATACTGGATAGTTCTTATGACCCACCTAAACCATAGCCTTAGATTTTTCTCTGGGTGGTTGGAAATTCTTGTGTCCTTGCATCTATTGTTCTGAAATACAGCCACAGAACTTCATTTTCTACTCTTGCATACTTTCACTATTTTACACCATGAAAGACTGTTGGTTTTTTTTCTGGTTTGTTGTTTTTTTTTTAAGGGCTTGGAAATCTTGATTATTTCTGCTAAATCAAAACATTAAATATTTTTACTTTAAAAATTAAATTTGAAGATTAATATCAACAGTCTGGCTGTTCCAAACATGTTAAAGATATGGAATAAAAACTTTCGTTCACTGAAATAAAAAATTTCTTTGATATGCTCTGCACTGATCAGTACCATTTAGGAAAGACCTTGTGGTTATAACAGATATTTCCAGGAAAACATCAGTTCAGTGCTCGGAAGCTGTGAAGAAGCAAATCGAGTGTTGAAAATTATTAGAGAAGAAATAGAGAATAAAAGAGAGAACATTATTGAAACACTTTACAAATCCATGGGGAGCTCACATCTTGAAGAACAGGCATAATTCCAGTCATCCCATTGCAAAAAATATAGTAGAACTGGAACAGGTATGGAAAGAAAAAAAAAAAAAGGAAAAAATTATGATCAAAATTATGTGAGTTTTTTATAAAAGGGTCAACAAACATACTGCATCTCTCCATTCTGTAAAGATATGAGGGAGAACTTATAAAATTCTGCATAATCAAGAATAACATTAAAAAGTTGAATAGAGGGCAACAAAACACTGTCTTATACATTACAAAACCTAGGTACACTAAAAGAAAAAATACAAGAGAAGCTGAAAATAAGTAGAAGGGTAAGACTGCTTCAAGTAACGGAATATCTAGACCAGGAACTCTTTGCCCTAAGATATGATATGGATGTTAAAAGTTTTAATGGTTTGAAAAAACATGTGAACAGTTTTATGGAAAAAAAACCAAAACCACTGAGTGGTCTTAAATGTGTGGATCCTTGTGATATCCGTGTGATTTCATGCAGAGTTTTGCTTGTGGGGAATCCGACGGTCTGAGGCCCCTCACGTTCATTTCAGAGCAGTGCGTTCAAATTCAGTTCATTGCAAACCAAGCCACAGAAGTTTTAATAACTGTGGCCAGGTCAGATTCTGTCAGGAGAAGGTCCAATCTCATGGCTGGTCATAAATTAAAGGAGACTTTTATGGTGTTTCTTGGTATATGGTGTAATGAGAAATGCAGAACCACACTGAGGCTGCCTGCCACTTTAAGAAATGAGTGCAGATGTCCCTCAAGCAAAAAAAATTATTACTGTGTTGGCTGCTTGTCCAAAATGTTTTCCTCTGCCTATCAGTATTGCTTTTATTGTGCCCAAGTTTAGTTCAGCCAGCTGTTCCTACTCATAGCACTAACCCCTTTTAGGTTCCGGGACAGCTGGAGAGGGGTAGTTTACGGCAAATTGTTTTATTGGTTGGCAATGAGTATGAAGTTAACTGACTGAAAGTGACGTAGAGCTGAATGTCACAATGTCTCTCTAGCACTTGTGTCTACTGAGCATGACGGGTTCTCAGAGAAGTTGTACAGTTATGTTAAATGGAATGGGAGGAGAGAGTTTGTAGCACTTCTAATCCAACACTTTGGAACTCATATGTACCATTCCACTCTGTGAAACAGACAGAAAATACTGAGGTTCAGATTTTTAAGATTTCTGTCTTCAACATCATCATTTTCATGTCCTGCAGAGTAGCCTTATTTAACTGTGAGTCTTTAAGGTTTTACTGGTCTCTAAAATCTAGGACATTTATTATAATTAAAATGGATAGGATATTGTAAATCATTTTTAAAACTTTCATGATAAACAACCGAACAATAATCTTTAAGAGGCTGTTTTTCCTCTGTCTACCTTTCAAACAAGCAGAAGGACAACCACAAATCCTTAAATTGCTATAAACTTATTTCTTTGGGTTACGTTTACCTCCCTTGGTGCACCAAAAGTGCTGAACTCAAGTGAGTTTTTAATTTTGAAGGGTTAATAACCATCAGTTCAGTGCGATTCTCATAATACCGCTGGCTCTAAAGGTGTGTAAGTGACCTATTGATTTCCTTGGTATTTTGTGGCTTGTTCTGATATGAGCACAGCGTTTTTTGAAGTCATCTTGGTGCAATGACAAACAGTCAATATACTCTGCCAGTGCTCTGTTATTGAAACCTTTTACCCAGTGGTTAGATAGTATTGCCTGGAAAGGTACTGATTGAGCCATGCTGCTGGTTTATACTGAAGGCTTTTCAAGGAGCTCCTCACTCAGCTGTGAATGTTTCAGCTCGTGGAGCATTCTTTATTTGCTTAGCCTTGTTCTTCCCCTCAAATTACGCATTAAATATAAATCTGCATCCTGATACATCACAAAGACAACGCTGTGCTTCTAGCAGACAGAAACCCAGAGAAGTGATGTAATGTTTTTGGACTGTCTCCGCTCCCTGGAGCGAGACAGGTTGGAATTCCCCCCATGTCAAAGACCTGTTCCCCCATGAGATATAAACACAGGTTAGCTTATCCTAAATCTGGTGGCAAGCAGTGCTGCACATGCTGGCAGAACTCCTTTCTGTCCTTTAAAGGGTAATAAATACATAGCTCCCCAAATTCTCAAAGGTAACCTATGTGGTTATGTCATGATGTGAGAAAGGATACAATGCTGGTTTGCCCTTTTGCAGAGCTCAGCTTTTCTGCCCCAACAGGACACCACTGTGTGAAGTGTGCCCTCTTTTGCCTGACACTTGCCTTGAGTCTCGGAAACAGACTCTTTGCAACTTAATCCTTACCACTGGCAGATGGATCTTGCCCCTGATGCTGACTCAGCTTTGTCTCACTTCACCTCCTTCACTGCCCATTCCCCTCAACCTGCAAGTCATGAAATGTGCACCCCCTCCATTTCCTTTCTGTGATATAACTCATAGGGAATGTCATTTTTATCCTACACAATACATACCCCAAAACTTGCTATCACTAAATTTTCTTGTCCCTACTGTGCAAATGATCTAATTGTACAGGAGGTCTGTGAGCTGTCTGGGAGGGGAACATCAGAGACCAGGTGACACTGAGTCTCCCCTCTCCATCTGTTAACATATGAAATCCCCTGCAACACCCCTGCCCTTCAGTCACCGATCACACACAAACAAAAGCTCTACTCACAGTTCTTGGAGAAGGAAGAGCTGAGAGGAGAAAGGGAAAAGGATGGAAAAATAGAGCTTACCTTCAATCTCTTCTCCATGTTGTGTCATCTCCCAGAATCAGGAAGTAGAGGTGCAGGGCAGTGGCATGCAGGGCTAAGCTTCTTTGTGCAAAGGGCTTGAGGGGAACCACCAGCACTGACATTACCTGCAATAGAAATGCAGACATTGTTTTTTCTTTTGTATCACAGCACTACAAAATCTTTTGTGAGGTTTTTCTAGAGCTATTCCAAGGCAGATGTCCTGAAAGGAGTGGAGAAGACTTCAACTTATGCTCTATTTACTTTCATTTTTGCATAAGACCATAAACAGTGTTGAAAGTAAGGCTATAAATTCACCTCAGCTCACTATTCAATCACAGAAACAGCCATATTTGTATTTTTCCGTGTGTTTTCTCATAAACTCTGTAAGTATGAAGTACCAAAATTCTTTTGCATGGATCTTGGGGAAGAGTAAAACCCTCAGGTGGAAATCCAATCAAATGGTCTTTCAGAGAAGGATATAAGAATTGATTCCTCCTTCAGGACACCTCTCAACTGAAAGCTTACCACAGAAGAATAAAAACTTGTAAAGTAAATTTAACAGACTTGTTCACAGGTATGAGTCTGAGTTTCTTACCTTTAAGGACAGTAAGGAAAGTAAGGAAAAAGTAAGGAAAAATAGTATAAATTGCTTGCCATTGTGAAGTCAATCAAAGGGTATTAAAACTACACAGATGCATGCACTCAGGGGTAAAATGTCCTTTGACCATTCCAGCTTCTAGCTACTTCACACTTGAATTCATCCCCATGATATTTGAATTGTTTAAATGCATGCACATGAAAATAAAATCCTTAGTTCAATCATCTTAATTTTCTTGAACGTTCCCATGCACAGATGATCTTACAGTAAAATTGATTAGGATTTATTCAGAAAATGACACAGATATAAATTATGTTCTGCACTGGCTTGCAAAGCTTCTGTTCTTTGAAATTCCTACCTAGCCTAAAAAACACCAGCTAAAATGAGGAGAGCCTGTCAGTGAGGTGATAAAGCTGACAGACAACTTAATTATCTTGGCCAAGGAGAATTTGCTTGCTTGGACAATTGGAAGGCAGGAAGCCAGCTTGCTTTTAGTATCCCAGCAATAATTATGTCTATTATAATAGTCAGGACACGGTACTTTCCAGTCACTGTTCTCTATGAAAATGGATGATGGGAACTGTGTTAGAAATAAATGTTATGAAATGTGTTCTCTGGAACAAGTAAACGTTTCATATTGTGGAGATAAGCTGTACAGAACTGTGTGAATCAGTGAAACAAAGCAGCCCCTCTGTTTGCATGGGGAGCGAATGATGACCAGGTGTGTCTCAGCTGGAAAATCAGAGCATGAGCATAGCCTACTGGCTTCTGCTAAAATTGCATTAGCAGTGATTGCTTTCGAAGGGGGCTTTGCTGTTTAAGATTCTACATGAACTGCGAAAAATTTTCCCTTCTTTAAACTTCTGCATGTTGTCCTAAAGGAAAATCAAAAAGAAATGTTTGATCCACTAATTAGTGAGCTACTAAAGCTACTGCTAACACTCCTCACTACATCCTGAATAAAATCAAAATTAATTTGCTTATTTTATTGCTTATTTCAAGAAATATCATGACCTATGTGTTTCCCTATGGCCCCATGAAGTTAAAGGCTTGTTTAGGTTTACATCTTAGTAAGTTAGAGGAATATGGTCATCTACATACAGATATTCTGGTTAGGAGAGAAGGAAGCAGCACAAATACATATTAAATTAGTTCATGATGGGAATTAAAACTGATAAAAGAAAATTGACCTCTCCTCTAAGGCTTTAGCTGAAGTTCACTGTCTGCATTCACTGTCTGCATGTGAGCACGAGCTATGAAATATGGCAATAATAGCTCAGAAGTCAAGATTAATATTTTGCTTCCGTGGCACTCTTATTCATTAAATACGATTGCTAGTCATTGCAGCTCTAGCAGCTCTTAGTTCTTTTCTAGAACAAAACTTGCTCCTAAGGAGAGCTTGTATCTTCACAGGGAATGGGTGCAGCGCTGCACCACACACTTCTTAAATGTGATGGCTCTCTCATCTTGGTATTGTAGCACTATATACCTCTCTAATACCTCACAGAAACTTCTTGTTTCTCTTTAAACAGAGTTTGCAAAGACCATCTGGTCTTTATTGTTTGGCCTTGTATGTCTGTGAATCTGTCTGTGCCATATGTCAGCCACCACTGAATGAAAACAGCAGGAAGGGACAGTGCAGCACCTGCAGAGACACACAGGCTGGGTGGGCCAGTGCATCACACCTGCACCAGGCACGTGAATGAAGTAAGGAGGCTGCACACCTCCTAAAAGGTCTGGGTGTTTGGTCAAATCTGGGTTTGCTGTGCTTCTGTGAACAGAGTCTATGAAACATGACATATTATCAATTAATTATAATTTTGACTACCAAAACCAGCAGCAAATATATTTTCTTTGCAGACTGTTTGCTTTAACCTTGAATCATCTAAACATATACAGCCTATAGGTGTCAAGGAGCAGAGTTGCACGTCAGCCAGAGGACCTTCAAAGTTGTTATCGAATCTCTCAGAGTAGATGGGAGGCTGATAACACGCTTGTTGTCTTTGGCTTGTTTCGCTTTCCTTACTTCCAATCTCATTGCAGATCTCCAGCAGCTTCTCTGCTTGCAATTCTTATTTGACCTTTTTGTTGCAAAGTTATTGTGGAGGCTTTAAATAGTTCTTTATGAGATCTCAGTGGGTATTTCAATCTGAAATTCAGGAATAGTCCTTGTTATAATCCTAAGAATCAGCATATACAAGCTGACCCGCAGCTTAGTGTTCATTTCAGTCCCAGATGTCTATTGTCTCTCACAGTAGGTACAGAAGAGCACAGTATAAGGAAGAAAACTGTTTATTAAAACTGCTGTGAAACAGGAATTACAGGGTTAGTGTAAAAATTTGAATTCTTCAACAGAAATGTCCTTAACATTATTTCGAACTTTTTTTGGTTACTGTTAATGTTACAATAATAAGAATTCATTTCTTCTGTGCAACAGAAGTAATATGATGCATTTTACACCCAAATTGCTTCTAAATCAGTTCAGTTATAAAAAGGTATGGATTAAGAATAGGTTCTAATTTTCCTCCTAGAAAATTATCTGCAGATTGAAAATGCATTGAAAATGCATTTGTGCTATCAGAACTTAGATGGAATAATCATATCCCCAAACTGAAAAAGAAAAATGGTTCCATTTTTTTGGTGAGAAAAAAGAGACAGACTGTGCAATTAGAGCTTGCAACGAATGAAAATCTGAAGATTACACAGTATTCTGATTTTTTTCCTGATGTTGATTGGCAATTTATTTTACCAGATGAACTCAAGCAAGTACACTAGAATTACGTCCACTGATTTCCATGGAACTTTTCTTTGAAGAACATTATTAATCATTATGAAGAAGGAAAAATAAGAATAAGACATAATATTTGAAAAAAAAAAAAAGGAATATCTAGACCAGAAGGTGGTTTTTTGGGGGGGTGGAGGAGGGAAGGGGGGTGCTGCAGTGATGACCATTAAGTGAGAATTATGGGAGAATTTCTCTTTTAACAGAAAGATTCTGAAACCTTGTATTCCTGCACAGCAAGATAGATAAGCTCTGTTATACAAATAATTATTGCTGTTGCCACTCTCCACATGGTCCCACTTTTATTTTTATTTTTAAATTGACACCTTTCTGTCTACTATTCATTCCATTTCATCACCAGCTCATGGTTTTTTGCTTCCCATTTATCAGAGAAAAAGAAAAGTTATTCTCATAACCAGGAGTTAAGCTAGAGGGATTTGTATTTCTATTTTGCTCAGTGTCACTTAGACAAAAGCTCACAGTAATAAAACACAGTTTGTACTGGAACATGTAGTAGTTTGTTGACTGTTTGTGATATAGCAAATGTGCTTTCTTTAAGATTTTTCAGTTGCAACAGCAATGTGAATATTTCTTTGACTTTAAATGCTTCACCTCTGTCAGTTTCTACTAGAATTTTCCTGTGCGTGTGAAAAATAAGCATCCTTTAATCACATTTCTAAGGCAATCATTTCCAATGACACAGTGGCACTGAATCAGGTGCACTGTCTATCAGCTGTGAAATCTTGGATGATTTCAGGCAGAATGTGGTAATAGGCTGAATTAGCCACAATTCATTTTAGTAGTTACTGCATGTTACTCCACTTTAAATAGAACTGGGCTTTTTTATAGCAGCCACACCCTTTATCTCCACTTTTTCACTAGCCCAGGAAGTGTTGTACAACTAACATTTCCTTCTGTTTCCAAAGAAAATACAACTCCCATCTCCAGGCTAAGACATTCTGATAAGCATCTTGGTACTAAGGAGCATGAAATTGAAATGGACCCAGTGCACTCTGCCCTTTTACGCAAATGAGATCCAGAGCATTGTTCCGACTTTCTCATTTCCATCCCCAAACCTGAATGACAGTTTTAAACATTATCTGATAGGGTAGGCCTCTTAGAGCCCTTAAAATCACTGTACTTCACATTTCATTTCAATAGTGATTAGCAAAGGACTCAAAAAGTCTTTGTTGACCTTAAATTAACATGAGCTGCCCAGGTTTTGGTACAAAAATATATGACTAGTAGCTCTGTTCAAACTGAATGGCATAAATCCCTGGGGATGTGCTTATCAAAACAGGACCATGTGTTCTGCATTATTAACTAAGGGCTGTTTACTCAGATAAGTCAATATGTAGAAGAAATTCTGAAAGAACATTTTGTTCCACAAAAAGAGTTGAGTTGAAAATATATTCAAGCTTTAGCTTTCATATTGGTCAACCTTTTGTTTTCATCTTTCATACCAGCGGGGTAGTGGAAATCCCATTTCCCAGATAGCACAAGCTGGCTGAGAGCAATCATTTTCTTCATTTCATTTAATTTCTTGTGCAGAATGGGCTAAGGATATAGCCTGGAGGCACCCCAGGGTTCGATGCACTAAGATGCCAAAGCACTAAATTGAACAGGAAATTCAGAATAAAAACAAATAGCAACAAAATCTATGTGAAATGCTCAGACAGTAATTCTAGTACCTCAGAGTACTCAGCATTATCTTTCTCCTGACTGACAATAACATACATAAAAAATATATAGCAGCAGCAGGGTCATGGGGCCGTTTCCATAGTCAACCAGAGGACAGTTAGAGATGATTCTTATACTCATTTCTTTATGTAAGGTGCTCTCTCTCTGCATATTCCCCCACATGGCACATAATATTTCCCTCTCTTGGAGGATTTCTATAATGAGAATAAATCAGCTCAGGGCAGAGAGTGAGTGAATACTTCCCTTTGTTTTTTGTGCTTGTCCAAAGGGAACATAAAATGCAAATGAATCAGAATAGAAATGTTTTGCCCACTTTTGGCTCATACAATTTGTAGCTCGTTTTTACATGTGAAAAGGAAAATCTATGGCATTTAAGAAGACACTAATGAATTTACTTTGCTTACGGATTTGCACACAATACTCTTATGTGCAGCTCTAGGCAGAGCAATGTCTTTTAGAAAGTTTCATCATGCATTAGGGTCAAGAGATAAAATTTAAACAACAGGAAATTGAACATAATACGTTTGTATTATTGTTAACTTTTTTTTGTTGGTAATACAAAATTTCTGGAAGGTAAGACCAGTTTTAAGGCCAATTAAAAAAGTGATCATCAAGAGGCCATAAAAATGGCTTCAGTAAAAAGAAAACAGTGTGCAGTAAGTTTACATTATGTCAGCTGGGCAGGTGAGAATAGCCTGGTCACTTCCAGAAATTATATAAAGAAAAAGGTGCTCCAAGTTTGAAAGCCTGTGTAATGGTGATGTTTAATGTTAAGCAGCATCTGCTTATGGCAGTGCACTGAGATAGTTACCACTGACATGAGAGACTACAGTCTGGTTAGCAAGTCTAGCAAGTTCATGTCTGGTGTTTGGGTTTTCCATACTATGGAGCCTTAGCTTCCTCTTCGTGGCAATTGCTGAAAAAAACTTAGAACCAGTTGAATTTATTTGTAGACTTTAGTAGAACCAACATAATTTTTTTACAATGGTTTTGTTAAAGAATTCAGATGCTTAGACTGATAAATCATAGAAGTGATGGAAGCAAAACCTAATTTTGTTTGTTTTCATCAGTACTTTTCAACTAAACAAACCATTTTCCCGTTCATCTATCTTAAGACAAAGACATGTATTTTAAGTACCTGGAAAGCGTCACTGACTGCTTTGCTAAATCAAACCTTTGACATGGAGTGAAGTTGTAGTCTCATGGCTATCCCACGTTTTGTCATTCAGTGACACAGTGTAATCTCAACGAAAGTATTATTCATAATTTCTTAATAAAAGTTACACGCAGACACCTGTACAGTATTTGAAACTGATTGGAATGACAGACAGTATAGATGTGCTATAATATGTACACAAATGATACCAGCAGCTTTGTAAAGATTTGGTCTTGTAGTAAATCATGACACGAGCTCTCCCCTGGGACGGTCCCACAGCACGTGTGCCCCTGTGTCCCCTCCTCTGCTGCAGCATGGAGCAGGGTCTGTGTGCTGGCGAGCAGCAAGCACATGCAGGAGATTGCTTTAGCAGTTCTTCTGGCAGGGCTCCACTTAACCCTTCAGTATTAAACACATAAATACTTCAGTGAGGCTGCAGTGAGAGCATGCAGGAAACCAGCTTTATTTCTGAATTTCCTTCCATAATACCCCTGAATTTTTTCACGTCGTTTTCTCTCAAGCCTAATTCTGTTACTTTGTAACTTTTCACGAGGTCGACTCTGAGTTTTTGCTGCGGAATGATGCCCTTATTACAGGGAAAGTGTAGAACACAAACCACTAAGACACTTGTATTACTCAAGCCTAGAAAACAAACTTCAAAATAAAATGAAATAATGAGCTTCTCTAAATAAGTTGGTTAGTGATATCATAGCTCTAAACATTATTTTTTTCTTCCATGTGGAATATATATTTCCACTAACAGTGGAAATGAATATTTCTGTTTCTCTCAAGTTTTTTTTTTAATAATCCAGTGAATTATAGCTCACTGCCTTCATTACCAGCACAGAAAACACATTAAACAGCTAGGAGAACCCCATCTATTTTTACCTGAACACAGAAACTGTTTCAAAGACAATAATTCTAATTCCAGGAAGAATTTTAGAAAAAAAAATAGGAAATAGCCAATGTATCTTAAATAAAGAGCTATTCCATGAAGGAAAGAAAAGTCGGGGGGTGAGGGGGAGGTGAATGTAACAGCAGACATTTGTCATGAAGTTTTACTGGAGAGACTGGTAAACTACTTTGCTTTGAAAGGGAATTCAAGAGAACCCTCTACTCTACTGACCAGCTGCCTGTGCTTTTATAGCACCGTACCTGCTCCCTCTTGTGGCTGCTTCCGAGGGATTTTTTCCATCAACATCATACAGGCCACAATTATGAGAAGGTGAACTCTGAACAGAGATTCTACACCTTACTTGTACTGCTTATGCACTCCCCAGGTTTCCTTAGGAACCGTTTCTTCCTTAACATCATAGAACGATAGAATCATAGAATGGTTTGGATTGGAAGGGGATCTCAAAGGTAATCTGATTCCAACCTCCTTGCCATGGGCAGGGACACCTGCAACTAGATCAGGTAGCCCAGAGCCCCATCCAGCCTGGCCTTGAACCCCTCCAGAGATGGGGCAACACAACATCACAACTTCTCTGGCCAACCTGTTCCAGTGCCTCACCACTTCACAGAATTTTTCCTGATATCTGATCTAAACCCGACTTCTTTCAGATGAAAGCCCCCAGTCCTGTCACTACATGCTCTTATAAAAAGTCTATCCCTCTTTTTTATATCCCCTTTAAGTTCTGGAAAGCTGCAATTAGGTGACCCCAAAGCCTCCTCTTTTCTGAATTGAGAAAACCTAATTCTCTCAGACTTTCCTCAGCTCATCTGAGTCAGGTGCAAAATGTTTATTCAGGAGTAGATTTATTGAAAGCAGTCAATTTCCTACCCACACGAACCATGTGGGGAGAAGAATGAAATCCTGAACAGAAACAAGTGTTTGCTGCTCATCCACTCTGCTTTGTTTTGCAGCTTAAGTGTCAAGTAAATTATTTCTAAAACTCCTCAAAAATTTTAAAATTTAAATCTCATTAAACCCCACTGAAGTTTTGAAAGAACACACAGATGGCAATGCAGGAGTGTGTGTTCATCTAGAGGTCACCTTAGGAGCAGCCATGAAAAGTATTCACTGTTCAAGGGAAAAAACACATATCTGTGAGGAATTCTAAAAGCAACCAAAGATAACACTAATAGCACAGAAAACCTTTCCCCTGTGGTTTTGAAATTTTGGGTGAAGACAGAAGTTTGAGGTTGCCTTAGAAATTCTATTGAGGAAGACGCATGCCATTTAGTACACATAAACCAGCATAATCTTTTTTGCTATGTTAAGCTCCAGGTTTTATTGTTGTTCTATTAGTTTTGGGGGGGTTTTGTTGTGTCGGGTTTTTTTGTGGGGGGGTTGTTTGCTTGGTTATTTTTTTGTTGCTGTTGGGGTTTTTTGTTTGTTTTGTTTTGGGATTTCTTGGGTGGGCGGGGATGGTAAGGGTTTTTTCAGTTTGTTTGTTTTGTTTTCTAGTTTGGGGGTTTTGGGGGGTTTCTGGTGGTGGTGGTTGTGGTGGTTTGGTCTGGTTTGGTTTGGTTTGGTTTGGTTTGGTTTGGATTTGGGTTGGGTGGTGGGTTTTGGGGTTTTTTGTTGGTTTTTTTTTTTTTTGCTATGAGTTGGCCCTATAGCTTTACACAGCAGCAGAATCTACTGACCTCTAAAACTCAGTTCTGTGGTGCTGGGATGAAACCAGTAGATGTTGTTTTCTAAAGCAAAACCTTCTATACATGGCAGAAAGCAAAATAAGAGGGCCAGGAGAGCCTCTTACATGCAAAAGTATCACACTGTGTCACCTGGGTGACTGAACAGCAGTGGCAAAGAACAGACCCTGCAGCAAGTGGTTTCCAAATAACTAATTTAGCAGAAAGTTATGAGTTTACCAGCAGTGTCTGTGCAAATGGACTAAAGCCCTTGTAGTGCAGGTTTGCTGCTTACTCAAGGAACTGCACCTATGGAGCACAATACCACAAATCCCAAGACTTTGCAAATGAAAAATTTTCTTCATTCCTGAGCTGTGTCATTACCATTGTAGGTAGATTTAATCCCATACTTTTTCTGAACAACTGACATATTGAATACCCTTTAAAATTTTTATGCCAGTTTTCCCATGAGCAAAACAAACGTTAAAATATCAGACTTGACCAAAGAACAGTGGTTTCATTTTGTGAAAACCTTCTGTGGAACTTGAATGTATTTTGAACTACACTGGCATGCAAACAAAAACCTTCCAATTTATTTTCTATCACTGGAATGGTATTGAATTATCACTTTTTAAACTGACACATAAATTCCTCCTTCATTGTTACAATGGGAGGTGATGGCTGGGACACTGTCCAAAGATTCCAGCTCAAATCCCCCTTATGCCTGGTTTCCCAGTACTTACAGTGCTGGAGAATTTATCACTTCATTTTTCCCCTCACAATATAATTACTTTCAAAAGTCATGAACTTTACTGAAATATTTCTAACTTTGACATAATTGTGTGTTTCAGCAAATTAGAATTTCACTGAATAAGTTTCAACCAGCTCTAAGAAATATAGACATACTGATCACCACTCAAGGTGCCTTGATGGTTAAAACTTTAAGACAGTGTTGAGAAACAACAGCAGATTTTTGTCTTAAAGTTAGAAATATTATTTCTATTTTGTATACATAAAGCTTTGTTCTGGAACAAGATGCAATGCAATTGCCACTGTGGTCTCTGTGTGGTGATTAAGCAGTGGCTTTGTTACTACGATTGACTTAAACAATATGATAAATCCTGTCAAAAAGATTGAAGTGAATCTTAAATTACTTTGAAGTATTCCACTGGCATATGCAAAATTAAAAGCTTTGTGTTGCAATCCAGTCTGAGTTGCTCAGCTCAGTATTTATACCTCATATGTCTGGGTGTTGTATGGATCATCAACCAACAGGTTGAATAATTAATGCCAATTTCTGGATTTTTACTAAGTGGAGTTCTAGAGATAGTGTGGGTTAAGAGTGGGCAATGAGAAGTTTAATGGTCTTTAAGACTCCTTCTTTAAGACTACTTCTTTCAGTAGACCTTGCCATAAAACTAGGAACTGGCATTCAGAGCTATCAACACTGGAAACTCTTTTTAGATTTCAATCATGCCTACAAGCTTTAAGAGACCTGAAGAAAACAGCACTCTGAATGCCAGGGCAAGGAGGGACGATATAATGGTTGGCTTCTCATGGAGTAAGGATACTTTCTGGATTAAATCTTCCACTTGACCTAGGAATCCATCTTGTCTTATGACACCCATGGTAAATCTTGTTGAGTTGTCAGAAGGTCCAGTCTGATCCAGGTGTGTTATTCTTGGTTACATAGTAGTTTATAAGTCCTGTGTATATGTAAATTGAGAAAGAATGAAATCAGGTTTTACATTGTCACAATTATGGAATGAAACCACTCAATTTGCAATCAAGTGATTGGTGATGGGTGAAATTCCACAGAGTTGGAAAGAAAAATCTGTGTTACTCACACAAGGTAATGTAAAAATTTAACCAGCAAATTACAATTACTTTCCAATGTTTTATTCAAGAAATTGATATTCATGACACAGTATCTTGATATACAAAGTCGAAGGTCAAATTTCAAAGCTTATTCTAATATTTCTTGATTTGTATGCTATGTTTCTTTGTTTCTCTGGGCTTGAGTCTACAAATCTGTGCCTTAACCAAATCATGAACCTCTTCCATCCCCCCATGAACAAATCATACTCTTTTCTGCAATCACAACTTGAAGCAGTATCAAAAAGATCAGTGAAAGATCAGCTCTGTTGGGCAAATCAAAATGCCTTCTAGAAGGTAGACTGGGCAGGAGGTGACAGGTGGAAACCATGAGGAAATTAAAGGCTGAGGTGTAGAAATAGAATAGTTCCTTAACTGGAGTCACAGCTGTGGAAGAGCAGCCCTCGATCCATTTCCAGTGGAACCGGTTTACTGCAGCTAGCTCTTACCAAAGAGCACTTGGTTGTCATTGCATTGAAATGGGCCAGGAGTAGCCCTGAGGCCTCCTCAGAGACAGTTAAGTTTCAGCTGAAGTATTGAGGAGCAGCCCAGTGCCAGCCAGTACTTTTACAGCTGCAATAGCCAACATACGCCTTGCAGATCAGTGAAGGCAACCTTGTCTGATGAGGATGATAATGGATCATGGAATACCATAGATTGAAAAAGACCTCCAAGATTATCACATGTAACCATTTACCCAGCACTACCAAATTCACCACTAAACCATGTCCCTAAATTCCACATCTATTTAAATAGCTCCAGGAATGGTGACTCACCTGCTTCCCTGGGCAGACTGATCCAATGCATGAAACCTGTAGCAGCCTAAGAACTCTGTAACCTGGGGCTGTTTCATAGACTGTGTGAACATGGAAGTAGCAAGCCTCTAGTGTTTGGACAAAGGAATACAAGGATCAGATGCTTTTTCAAGATAAGGTTTTGGACTTGGGTCTGGGCCAAATGTGCAATATAGTCATGACCCACAGGCTTCCCAAGAGTGCAAATGGAAGAAGGAAATTATCCTAATTGACCTTATTGAATAGTGGAAGGCAACACATTGCACTGGACCCATGAGACCAGAAAACATATTGGAAGGATTATTTTTTCCAATTAGAAGCAAGAACAGCCTTCTCAGATTGTTAACATCACTTACTGCTAATTAGGTTAAGATGAAAAATGGTTTTGTACCAACTTTATACTGAAATAGCATAGGAACATGTTTGCTGAGTCCTCAGCAATCACTTAGAAATAGAAACAGTGATGTCACATGGATCAAGCCCTAGGTATGTTGTTTTCTGGCCAAACCAACAAAAGCTCCGTGCTTACTTGACAGATTAGCACACATGCTCATATCAAAATACATATAAAACCCAAGAGAACCATGCTGAATCTAATTTGTGTTCACCAAGCAATAAAGTTGTCAGGGAAACTGCCCCAAACTTGACCAAATACCACAATTAATCCAAGACACGAGTTTCTTTCAGGTGAAATTCAAGAAATATAGAAGGAAAATATAAGGTTCCCTTTTGTTTAACTTCTTGCAGCTAATGAAGGCCGGGAAAAATCTCTCTCAAAGCCTGTAAATATGTATTAACTTTATTAGCCGTAATTAGTGACCATGAATCTTTTTTTCTGTGATGAAAGTCCAGGTGATTTTCAATCGTTTAGTATTTTAGTTGTTGAAGGCAAAATTTTCAGTGCTGCTTTCTACAGGATTTATGTGATACAGATTCTATAGCAAGTGCTGTGTCCCAAGGTGTGCTATGTCCCAAGATATACTGATGCAATCTCAATAGATAAACTGTAAAAATTGCAGTTGCATTTCAGGAACTTCGTAAAGAATTGAGTTATATATCAGAGTATTGTAATATCCAATTTCAATTAGAATCTATTACAGTCAGGTAAAATTTACTTAAAATTGTAGTTTAATGAGGACAAGTTATTGGTGTTTTTTTAAATTATATGTTACCAGTATATTTTAGAAAAGTTTGGTCAGCAACTGCATACTGACACAAATTCAATCTTAAAAATAAAAATAGGATCAAGAAAAATTCTATTTGGTTCGGAATATTTTCTGTGGTTTAAATAAAATTCAGATCTATGCCATTATGACACCCAGGTCTTGCCATAACAGCCCTTCTATTAAATATATGCAGCTGCTATGCTCTGTGAAGACTGAACTCAGGGCAGGGTTTTGGAATGCAGCGAGAAATGCATTACATGTACAAAATTCATGTTAACAGAAACTAAGCAGTCACTCCTCAGAAAGGCAAGTAAATGGTGCTGGATCAGATTTGTGCTGGAGTGACCAATTCTGTCTCATAGTCAAGCACTGATAAATCTGTGCTGGTTATAAGGAATAATGGTTCTAGAAGGCTGCACTCAAGAGTATTACTGGTAACACATCTTCTATTTGAGATATCTTTCTATTTACTATAGAAAAGTACAGTTCAGTGGTTTAAATTATCTCTACACACACAGTCATTGAGTCCGTGGAACTCGGGTGTGAAAAAGTGTGGTGGGTCCCTTCTCTGCCAGTTCAGAGATGATGTGAGTTGTTCCCAACACAAGCTTTAAGATCTCATCCACTTAATGCACAGCCCTACAGATCCCTGTTTCAGTCCATGGCATGTCAATGAACATGCTGGTCGTCAGTTTTCCTGTTAGTGTCTTTTACCCAACATTGTTAGATCAGTTCAAGGCTAGTCTGAATATCATGGAGTCATGGAATGGTTTGTGTTGGCAGGGACCTTAAAGATCCTCTAGTTCTAAGCCCCCTGCCATAGGCAGAGACACATTCTACTAGACCAGGTTTCTCAGAGCTCCATCCAAACCAGCCATAAAAAGGCCAAGAAATATGTTAGGGTATCTTCAGCTCTCAGTTAATCAGTAATAAAATATTTCTCATATTTGAACTATTGAATTGCTTCACTTTTGCCCTACTTTATAGCTTTTAAAATATTTAATCTTCTTAAAATTCCTTTCTTATCAGTGGTTTGTTTCTCCTTATCTCCCAACTTGAACAATGCCAGATAGCAGA
>WAAE01022473.1:0-16069 GCA_013400495.1 Nicator chloris
TTATTCCTTTTCCAGTTATTATCACATATTTTCTAAGCATTAGCAAATACTTTTTCTCCATTTTAAATGAACAGAATAAACCTTCATTTACCTTCAAAATTTAAACTGATTATGTTTTTCCTGCCTTCTTTATTTCATGTGAAAATATATAGTTCTATGAACATTCTCTTTTTTTACAAATGCCATTAGATTTCTCATTACAGTGAACAGTATCTGTTATTTTGTATTACATGAAGTATCAGAATGAAGTAAACAGACAGTGGAGACTCAGGGGATATGATAGCTGTTATTGAGTGTGACAGACTGGTTTGGCTGACTTCTAGGAATTTCTATTAAGAGCTCAAGGGAATTTGCAACAGGGAGATGATGCAGAAAAAGAGTAAAGTGAACCTGTGAGACAACATAGCATTTATTCCCCAAATTCCTTGAGCTCAAAGGCATACCTGATGTTCTTTGAGTGATATGACGGAATAGGTCCAGCTGACTGAGAACAGATAGTTGTTGTTTGTTTTTTTTTGAATTTGAAAATCACTTTATCTGACTGCAAATCTGGGACTGCTAAAGCATTAGCATCAGCAAAAAGAAAAACAGAAAACTCGAGAATTACAGGTTGAGGTGTCTTTCTTTCATCATTTCTACACTGGTGGATGATTCCAATGTCATCACAATAATAAGCTGGAGAAAAATGTTTTCTAATCTTTTGTACAACTTTTGAACATGATGTTGGTGTACTAGACAGCAGGAGGAGAGAGGAAATAGTCTGAAAGTTGCCTGGTTTTGGTAGAAAAAAAAATAAAAAACCCCACAAGTAAACATTTGATTAACTTTTTTAATGGTACAGTATTTTTCCAAGTGTTTGGACAAGAGGGATACAGTCAAGTTTTACTCCATTGAAATTTATGGTTTACAGATGAACAATGCAAATATGCCAAAAAATTTTTATGGATATCTCAAAGGCAGAGAGAATATGATTGCACCTTTATAATGCCCATGCCAGCTCCCTGAGGCAAGGCCATCACACAGTCTGTCCTAGATTCTCAGCAGAGGAAGCAACATGCATTAGTTAGTAGGAACACATCTGTGTTAAGAATTCTAGCTGTGAAAACTGTGATTTACTTGGGGAGGAGAGCCCAATAACACTGAGATCCCAAGCTTCTACCTAACAAAACTACCATTACAACAAAACTTGGGTGATTCGGGGTATAGTCACAAAATAGTCAGAGCCAATGGATGGAATTCTGCAAGGTACTGACTCTCTCCTGGGAAAAGCTTTTGAAACAGGGCAGAAGATGTAAGTGTTGAGCACCTTGCCACCTTGCCACATCAGATCTTTTTTTGATGACATGAAAAAATAGATTACTTATAGAAAAAATTCTCTTTCTGTTGTTGCTCAGATACGGGGGGATGGGGGAGTTCATAATTCAAAAGCAGTGACCTGCCTTCCCCAGTTATCAAGAGCATTGCAAACTGTATAGAAAATTATATTCAGCTCCCTTCCCCGAGTATGAGATATCCATCCATCCATCCATCCATCCATCCATCCATCCATCCATCCATCCATCCATCCATCCATCCATCCATCCATCCATCCTCCATAGGCAACTAATCTCACAATCTCACAAATGACCATACTGAAGTCTGAACAGCTTCCCTGCCTGTGAAGCTTCATCCACTTGCTCCCAAAACATTAACTTGGACAATTTTTTTGTTCCAGCAAAATTATCCTACTTAGCCCACGTGTCTATCTTAAGTCAGGCAATTGGCCACCTTTTATAATTGACTCATATTTTTAAATGCAAAAATGTCATAGAATATATTCCCCATTTTTCTGAAGGTTGGCTGATAGATGGTTTCAGCAAATGTATGCCAAATAGAAAAACAATATAAACTCTATGACATTTTCTTGGACTCCATGTATTTATTATTCTTAAATGTTTGTCAGAAAAAGTATCTATTATTTTACAAATGAAGTTTTTCACACCCTGCCTGTCTTTGAAGCAATGGAATATGTCATAAAGAAGAATTACAGCTGGAAACATAAGCAGCTTTGAGAGGGAAGAATCTCACTCTCAATATAAAATGAGTACAATAGCATAAAGGAAGTTAAAGAAGTAAGGAAAAATAAATGGCACTTTGCCAAAGTCCAGTTATGCACATTTAATATGATATACATAAAGATAACCTTGGTTTAAATAATTCCTAGGCGTGTTACTTGCCTCCAAATCACCTAATGCTTTACTTAAACAATAAAGATATCCACTCAAATGAACGTGTTAAGGGAATAAAAATTTGAAAGCTGGATAGATTAAGACTGAAAAAAAAAGGGGAGGTAGCGATTCTTTATTAAACGAAGACCTGTCTTCAAAGAGCTCTGGTGTTCTCAAAACCAAGTATAGGGCAAGACCAATAGTTTTCCCCACCGACAAGAAGTTGAGGGAGACTAGAAGTCTATACAGGTAAATACAGCAGAGTAAAATCATCAGAATTCTCCTATCCCTCACAGACCACAGGAGTGGTGTGCCTTCTGTAGTTCAAATAGGAGATGTATGGCAGAATGCCACATAATCTTCCTCTGTAGTTACCATACCTCTAACACAAAGTTGCATCTAGGTATCCTTCAAAAAATTATCCTTGTGACTTGATAGGATTCACAGAAACATCCACATCTCAGCAGTATGAGGAGCATTATGACTAAGTTAGTCTATTTCATAGCTGCCCAATTCTCCAATACAAACATCTGCCTCCATCCTTTTAAAGAACAGACACTTTTTCACTTTTAAGTCATGACTCTGGTATCATTCTGGCAAAGAGTTCAGCTTTGGAGGGCTTTTCGCTTTTCCGGTAAAGAAATAGTGCGCTATCTGAAATAATTTGTTGTAGGAAGAGGTTTGCATCATAAAACATATTCCTGTTATAAGACTGGTTGACATTTTCACCTGTTTTATACAGACAAGGCATCCATCTATCAGCAAACTTGAATTTTGGCCAAAGGAAATGGAAATAATACTTTCCTTTGAAATTAAGTTGCTTAGTTATATTTTTATACAACACCCACTTGGAATATCATGTGACTGTGTAGCCCTGTTTTACTGGAAATCTAAAGCCCAGGTAGTGGGTCCACAGGACCTCAGGACTGAGGATTCCAGTCTTTCTTTGTCCAAACCTTTCTTGACTTGTGTACAGTTTATATGACTAGATTTAGCTGTAACAGCAATTTCCCTAATTGATTAGGTCCCTGTGGCTAATTTCTTTTGCTGTTGTTATCTTCATGCAGTACAACTGCAGTTTTATATGGATAGAAGTCGAAAACAGTCATTCTGTGTGGACTGAGATATTTCTGACTAACACAGTGATGTAGTGTATAGAAATACAGACCAGGCAAAATAGAGGAGGCCTCAAGATGTGAAAGCACAGGATGGAGCAGAAAGGAGTACAGGCATGGGATGATGAGAGATGGGGTTGAGCCTGGCTCTGCACACTGAGCAGAGTGTGGGCACTTAAAAATGGGCAGTTAAAAAATGTCCTGGACCTGGACAAACAGGCTTTACCGGTAATAAAGAGAACAAAAACATAGTATCTAAACGTGTATAAAAAACGTGTCTTACATGCTGAAGTGATAGATTAGTTTGTCTTATTCATCAAAAGTAAATTAAACAGGATCCTGTGAAAATGTTACTCTTAAAATATTGACCTAGCTCATATTCGCAATTATTCAGCCAATGCTAACAATTGTTAAGAATTCAAATACTCCTAAGGACAGAAAAGGTCTGCAAGCTGCAGAGATAGGGAGGCACTGGCTACTCAGTATCAGCAGGGCTTCACTTGCTCAATATCAATGTGTCAACATTACTCACTATTCTATAAAACTTTTTAAAACTATAATTTTTCTGATTTCCTCATAAATTTCTTCCTTGTCACTATATATCTTTGCATAATATCCTTGTATCCTTTACAAAATATCTACATTTTTGTTTTGTGTCCATTCCTTACTTTCACTGTCCATTTGACCTGAGCTTCAAGCCCTTGCCTCCTCCAGCTGTTTATTGTTCCTTTGATTCTTTACCTCTATTTCTAGCCAGAAGACCTTTAGTCACAGAATAGCATTTCTAGAACTATATGACAAAATGACCAAAAGTAGCCCCTACCAGCTGTTCCTCTCATCTCACCAGCTGATCATCTTTCTTTCAAGCATTTCTGTGATTGTAAATAACATTTTTGCCAGGTTTTACAGGAGAAGACACCTTCACCTGCTCCCTTATTCACAGATGTTCAGTCACACACAACAGGCAGATAAGGGTGACACCATAACTCCATTATGTCTCTTCATACCCTTTTTCCAGAGCCATGGAATCATGGAATCGTTAAAGTTGGAAAGGACCTTTAAGATCATCAAGTCCAACTGTTAACCCACCACCATCATCACCACCACCACCACATTCACCATTTAACCATGTCCTCAAGTACCATATCCACACTTTTTTTTTTAAACTTCCAGGGATGGGGACTCCACCACAGTCCCTGGGAAGTCTGTTCCAATGCTTTACAACCCTTTCCGTGAAATAGAAATTCCTGATATCTAATCTAGACCATTGGCATCTGAGAGTTTTCCAGTTAGCAGATGAATGGGAAAGATGTAGGAAATTGGATCAATGAAAGTATTTTTTCCAGGGATCGAAAGTGCAGGTTTAACTTTCCAAAGGTCCCTACTAGGATTTAAAACGAACCTGGAACTGAGAGAATTCAAACAGGAAGCTTCTATAATGAAGCTATTTGTAAGTTTTTGTTTTAAAGGCATGATGAATTGGACTTAAATGCTTAGGACTCTTTCTTTAAATGACCCTTTCAACTATTATTAGAGATGTTACTGGCATTTCAAATTGCAAGTAAACATTTACAAAAAAATATGCCAACTGCAAAACCCCTTAATATATAAGTTCTCTTCTGTAAATAATTTTTTTTAAATTTTCATTAGCTTCAAAAATCAGAGGGGGAAAATGGTAATACCAGTGATATCTACAATGCTTGAAAAACTTGGGGTCACTACAGAAAAATAGCACAGAATATTTTTACCATGAAGTGTAACAACAATGACATAATCTAGGCAGCTAACTCTATTATCAGTTTACACTCACTCAGCACAATAGCCCTCTTCAGAAAAAGACGGATGTAGGAGTGTAGAATATAATGTTGCAGCAATGATCAGCAGCATGTCTGTCAGACATTCAGTGTCAGGGCACAAGGGTGCATGGTCCCTCTGCAAAGTGACAGTGAGGCAGAAATCAGAACTGGCAGCTGGAGAAAAGACCCAAGGGCAGCCAACTGTTTTACTGATGAAAACCAGTAGCAATTTAACAGTTGCTTTAATTTATCTAAAATTGCAGGATCTATTGCTATCTCCCTTCCTGCTTCATTCTTCTTCTGGGTTACGTTTGTATCTTGAACTATTAGCTTGTTGTAGGTGTGAATAGGTTTTGAAATTTGGAATTTAGCTCAGTTGTGCTGCCATTTATAAGAATCTGGTGCTGTCTGTCAAAATAATTCACTTGGATTCAAATTACTTCCAAATTTGTGGCAACATGATGGTCTTGCAGACGTCATGGCTTTCAATCGTATTTCATTTATATGAATTTAGATGTCACGGTTTTTTTCTTCAGTATAATTGTATTATCTCTACCTGTTTCTTAATCTACCGCTCTATACAATAAAGCTATCACAAACTATCACATACTTGACAACCAAAATTTAAAAATTAATGGCTAGATTTTAAAAATTTTATGTCAGGAGCTTTTTCAGTCTTTAAGTATCACTGTTTCCAGACATTGCAAATCTGTGAACTAACAATTTTTATTATGTGTTTGAACAAGTGAGCTCCTACCTCCTGCTAAGTCAGAATTCATCACACCTTGTATCCATCATTTTAAGATTTGATCATCCCTTCCAATTCAGTGGTTTAAGTCCCTTTCAGAGTCAGTCAATTCTAGAGAGATCAGTCTTAAATTGGAAGGATAAATTGTCATGTTGGGGTGACTGTCTCTCTCCATTAACAACTAAACCATGCTTCTTCTCCAAACATGAAATAAAATGGCATTAGAGATTTTCTCTTCTATTTTGAAGATTGCCTAAATTAACCTACTCAGAGAAATGTTATGTAATATCATAGGGCTTTTTAATATAGCAGAGCACAACAAGGTCCAATAGCTAGGATATTAGCAAAAGGATATTAGCAAAATTCAAAATAAACTACATAGATGTTAAACAGTAAAAGAAAATTGAAAAGAAAACAAGATGTGATGTTTCAAACAGACTCACAAATTTTCCATCAAGTAGATCAAAAATAACTCATTAAAACCTCACATATTGCGCCCCAAAGAAGCATTGTCTTTTGGAATCTGAAGAAATAGAATAGTCATAAAATTAAAGTAGAAATGGAGGTGAAATAAGTCGCAAGAAAGAAATATAAAAGAAATTCAAAGCAGGACATCCCGATTCTGGTTTTATATCATATTCCACAGATCAGTCTTCAGTGCTGATACTGATGGGTTGCCTTATTAATGTTTTGTAGCCTGTGTAGCCTAGATCATCTTCTTTTTTGTCATTACATGTGTTAATGTCTGTTCACGTCTTCATTTCTTCTTGAAGAGTTGTTTCCTGCAATAACTATTTTATTGCATAAATGATCTTGCTAACCTTTTCTCCCATTTCATTTTAGGAAACGTTTAAAGTCATTATTCTTCTAACCTATTTTTTAAAGCTCATTATGATCTGTTATGTTCAGATCATAATGAGGTTTATTTTACATATCCATATTGTGTTTAACATGTAAGATTACCATGTAATGAATCACCTCCCATTTAGGATTTATTTGAAAATTAAGTCATACATAAAACACTCAGAAATCCTTCATTATAAAATAACTGCAACTATGAAAAGTTAGTTGCAATTATGTATATTTATTTGTGAAATTAAAAGATGAAGAAAATGGGGATGATTGCCTTATACTAGACAGCAAAGATGTAAAAGGGATTATAGGGCTGTTGAAACAACTTGCATGAAGAAATAAGCAGAGTTTACATTTCTTAGTGTGAACAAACTCAGAGGAGACAGAATTATTGAATGCAATGTTAAATGAAAGCAGAAAGACATGTAGGATATAGAAATGCTCTGGTTATGCTTTAAAAGGGTGGAGGAGGAGGAACAGAAAGAAACAAATGTACTGTAAAGCTAAACTCTGAGTATGGGAAGTTTAGGGCTTGCCCGGGGGAGTTAAGCCACCTGCAGCCACAGGAGAGCCCTAGGGCTGCACAGCAGTGACGGTCCTGTCTAGCCAGATGACCAGCCTGACAGTCTGGCTCTGGGTGCACAGCACAGTGTGTCCTACAGTGCCTCTGCTCCTCACCCTACAGCAAGTCCCACAGGCTGGGAAAGAGGCACCCACTTTCCCTACTCAGGCCATGGGCAAGCATGCTGCCCTCCTTTGGCTCTCTGGGGTATTCTTCAGAGGCAATAGCTTTC
The DNA here is from genome assembly GCA_013400495.1 of Nicator chloris. Taxonomy (NCBI): domain Eukaryota; kingdom Metazoa; phylum Chordata; class Aves; order Passeriformes; family Pycnonotidae; genus Nicator; species Nicator chloris. The sequence continues at coordinate 7,513 of WAAE01022473.1, forward strand.
TTCTGGTCTGCTGGGAATGCTGACATCCTGCTTTCTCCCACTGCTTGGGAGACCAACCCTTAACGCGGTGCACACACACACCACTCTCAAGGTTGGCCCACATATTGGGCAGTTTATATATGGCCCTCTCTGCTCATCCTTGTCCTGCACTGAACCACATCACTTTGGTGTAGCTTTGCAAGCACAGCCCATACTGAGGTACAAGACAGAAATTCTGCTCCTGCAGAGCTGAAGGAGAAAAACAAGCCAAGATTTCACAATGCTGCAGTAGTTTCTACAAAACTTATCTGGACCAAAGCTTCGTGTCTCCAGCTGAGTGACCTCAGGATAAAATTGAGTGTTCTTTTAATCATGTTATTCCAATATAAATTAGTGAGCCAAGCTGTGCTGAATTTGGCTTTGTTCATGGTTATTGCTCTAGCACAGACCATTGAACAAGAGAGGAAAACTGAGCCACATATTAAAAGATGGGCTATCAATATCCTGGTGTCTAATACAGCCTTTTTGCACCATGTTCACAGGTTTGGTTTCTACACAGCTGACCACTAAATTGTTTAGCTGAATTTTTCCAGGTCTCTCAAACCAATGTGATTAGCAGTTTCTCAAGGGTTGAACAAAGTCCATGTTGATACCAATGCCTGGGAAAGTGGTAGAGGCATTTCTTGGCTCTTCACAGAGGTATACATCAGATAGAAGAATTTCAACAAAAATGTTTAATTTATTTTCACTTGCTACAAAGAATATTTCGGGCAAGCTCACATGCAGCTGACTAAAATTTGGTGAAATGGATATTTCTGTAGACTTGTAAAGTAAACCAGTGTTATGTGTAATCATAAGCAGAAATGGGCTAGTGTGGGAAGGGGAAGCTATCTATTCAAGGCACAATTGCTTTTTGTTTGTTTATGCACACTGAAGAATGAGGGGATTCATTTATTGTTGAAGTTGCAGCGAGACTCAGAAATAAATACTTTTTAATTTTATGTTTTCCTACTTCATTTTCTCAAGTCAAAATGTGTCATTCTTGTTTGGTTTTAAAAGGAAACTTGAAATATTTGAACCTATTTGCTGTAACTAACAGTAATTACTAGAATAACTAGTTAACATGATCATCCAAAACTAATCAACAATTAGTAATGACCTACTTATGACTTAATGTTAGAGGGCAGGAGATTATTTAGGAGTGGTTTTAGACCATGTGATTTGCTGCCTCTTGTTTTATGAGTGTTTTGGAATGTGAAAGAGTGTCTTTCAGTTGTCTGTGGGACATTACAGATTTTTTCAAACAAGGGAATTCTTCAGGCAAAGGAAGGGAACATTTAATTACCTCATGTAAAAATAGGCAGTTTATATTTCTGGGTGACCACATTTCCATACTCAGCTCAACATTGGTCCATACTAGTGTGGAAGATGATCCGGCTGGATGCTAGTGCAGCCTGATGAGCTGGCCTGTGTTTAAACAACATAATTCTTTTCCTGCCTCTGCTGTTAATTTTTAGTGTGATCTGTAGGTCAGCCATCTCTTTTTTAGCTTTCTACTCTCTTACATGCATGCTCCCTGCGGCAGCTCAGTAGGATGCTGATCCTCAGGTCACAAAGAGCATTAAGGGTCCCTGAGCCTCCTGTGGCATACAGAAGTCCATCATGGCCCATACACCACTTTGGAATACAGACTGTGATGTAGATAGAAGCATAGAGGCTGTTGCATGGGTTGAGCACTGTGAGCATCCAAAGGTTTATCTTAGACCAGGGAAACTGTCATGGACAACACTTCGCTGTTTATATTCATCAAAACACATACTTTACTGCTGTCTTCTGTAATTATACTGCAGATAATTTTCATGCTGATTACAAGCACTTCACAGTGACTCTTTTGTAGTCATTGATATAATTTTTTTAAATCCGTTGGCACTTTCTTGTGAAAAGCTGACTGAAGTGCTGATTACAACATGCCCACTCAGCTCTGTAGGGGGAAGAAGTAGGATTGCAGCAGGATTGCAGCCTAATGGACTGCAGACCCAGAAAAAAAAAAAAAAGAAAAAAAAAAAAAAGGGTGCAGGGAATGGCGCGACTGGGCAGAGGAAAGCAAAAGGATGAAAATCTACATTCCAAATGTCACTGTGTCATTGGGAAGATTTCACCAACATCATCCCAGGATGATTTCATTATCCTTTATCACACCCTGGCAGATGTCCACACTTCCCCTCCTGTAACCTATGCTGTAAACCTGCTGCCTTCTTTCTCATTTAGTTGGTTTCAAGAATAAAGGTTCCCATGGTTATCAGGATGCAAGAGGAATAGACTTGGAGTCCCAATTATGTTGTGCCATGGGCTGACTTCCCATGGAGTATTCACACTTTTACTGTGTAAATAGCTGCTTTGGAAATGGAGAACTTATGGGAATGCCCTTGATGTGCACTTAGTGGGAGGAGCACATTAATCAGATGCCTCATACCATCTAAAGAAGATACCTCAGCCCTGCATTAACTTGAAGGAGCAAGATACTCTACTCTACTTAGCACTTCATGTAAAAGGGACACAAATATTTACTACGTCATGCCCTTGTGCTAAGGCTTCCTGTGACAGCTCAGTTTCTGAGGGCAGAAACACAGCAAATATACCTTTGTCTGGATATCAATGTGAGCACCTTCCTTTAAGGAAACTTGTGGAAATTTTTATTCTAGTCTACTTCAGTTCCCATTCTAATGAGTTTCAGTGTTCAAACTTAAGTGTTTCATTTCTTATAAAACCCTTCCGAAACGTCGTGCAGTGCCGTCACAATGAGTGATGGCATCAGGAGCACCAGGACAGAGACAACACAGCAATTACAATGTCCTGATTAATAAAAATGAAAACAGAGGATGGGATTAATGTTAAGTAGACCAACACATGAACTAAATCTTCTTTTCTCCCTAACATTCTAACTGCTTCCTACTGTATTATCTGATTCTAAAACCCAAATTAAGAACTGCAATTAAATTTTTCCCTAAAGTACCATAATTTATCTACTTCTTCTTTCCTACTCTTTTGCTGGTATTTCATTTTGCTGTCAAAATTCCATCTAGAAAAATGCTCCAATAATTAGGGAAATTCAGTGTGTAATTGCCCCAATGAAATTTTGCTGCTGCATGTGCTATGTTTTGCTGTTTTACTGTTTAAAGTTCTCTGCAAGAACAGGAACAATTCAAAGGTTTTTTCTGATCTTCAGTAATACACAGAGAAACACCCAAAATATACAGAACTAAATCATAATAGACACAAAGTTCATATCAGGAAAGTGAATCTTCCAGCAATTTGTCCAGCTATGGAAATTTCTGCCCTGAATTATATTCTATGTTGCAACCTTGTTCACTTCAGTTCAGTAGAATAACTCCAACTCCTACAGCACCCTGAATGGAATTTGAAAGCTTTGAAAATGGCATTTTTATGCTCTCAAATGGTAATGAATTTCCTTTGGCTAGTTCCCTTAATTAAAGGAAAGACACAGAGCCAACAGCTGGAAATGAGGGGGCTGTGGCTGCAGCAGGGATTGTAGTGATTTGCCTGGGCACAAGGAATGTGTGCACAGCATGAGGAGATGGGGCACTGCTGAGTCCAAAATAGAATTCTTGTTCCACAGTTACAGGTCTGGAAAAGAGTTATTTCTATATGTAAATTTTAACTTCTTCTGTCAAGCTTTTACCCAGATTGCTACCATGCCTCTAGCTTTCCTTTGCTGTGCTCCTGAGGTCACAGACTGATAATGTCTGTGAGACAAGACATCTGAGAAAATGTGGGAGCAACTGCAAGGTGCAGTGGGTCCAGAATAGGTTCAGGATCAGATAGATGCATGGGAAAGGGGTTAAAAACAGGCCAAAAGCATGAGTGGTGCTGGAGAGGAGTGTTGGAGCAGGAAGGAGCTGGTGTCTGAGCTCCAGAGCAGGTACTTGAAAATGGGTTACTCAGTCACTCATCAGGTTTTGGGAAACTGGGTGCTGCTTCTGCAAAAGTCTTTTCTGGCTGTCATTTCTCATGTTCCCCATGAGCTTGTTACCAAGGTAGAGCAAGGCCTAATTACACTCTCCTGAATATGCATCTTCACATTGTGCTGTACTGTGCCAGAGAGGTGTACCCTTGAATAACCCCTTCCCCTTCTACTTGACAGCTACTAATGCAGCAAACCCGGCACAGCAGGGAGGAGGTTATTATTAGCCCTGTTGTGCAGAGAGGGGGAGATGAAATGCAGAAATCAAATTACTTTTCTCAAGTTGCAGAGAGAAAATGTGTCAGTGTTACTGCTGCACCCATGAGCTCTGGCTGTGAATTAGGAGGGATTTGGACATGAAGACACTGGTGAAATTCCTTCTGCATCTCTGTCCTGTACCAAAGGCAGTTCTAGGTTTGTAGCAGAGGGTTAATAAGAAAGAAAAACCTTTGAGCTTTCACTTCTCTCTGGCTGCTTCTTGGGAGACAAGAGAGTGGTGGAGACCCTTTTGATGCTGTACCCTGGTCCTCCTCACCCATGGAATTGCCATGGTCTGTTCAGAATTCCTCTAGATAGAAATAATCAGGCAACTATCTGTTTTTCAAAAGAATTTTGAAAAATAGTCTAAAAAGATAGAGAAAGGGCTGATAACCTTTCAGCAGATTAATTTTCTTACTCTTTTGGCAGGAGGCTTTTGGCTAAATGTCATCCAGGTGATGAGTGGACCTTTGTGGAGAATGGGCATTTCTGTGCTTCATATTTTTCTAAATAAGACCTCTGAAATCCCAGTGATGGCCTGGAACTTATCTCCGAAAGAAAGCAATTAATAAAGAGGAATCCAGCCATAAAGTAACAGCTGCAACACCAATGGGCTGAACCATGAACTTTACTTCTACCTCTTTTAGAAGTGAATCAGCCATTGTGGCTGGGGTTATGGACTACCTGTGAGGAACACTGGTGCCTGCAGCTGCCATATGGATTAGGAAAGGAAAAGTTGGGTAGGGTATTGGTCTGGCACCTTGCATCAGTTGTGTGTTCTCCAGTAATCACACACATAGAGATATCAAAGTCGGGAAAAAAGCTGAATCTGGGATTTCAGTTTCACAGGTGGTAGGCACAGGTATCTCTGTGCTCTGCAATGGAGGTTAATCACTACTGCACCCCGAGGGTGATCCTTCCTCAGAAGCACTGCTAAGATCCCAGTGTAGTGCTTCCCCTCCAATTTCTAGCATTTAAAAGGAAAAACAACATTTTTGTTATAAGATGTGCAAAGTGCTGAAAGAAGGAGTCAATCTTGTCTGTGTAAGGCTGCGAGTTTTTGCCTGAAGCCAAGTTACAGGATTTATATCCATCTTAATGCAGTTACTGGGAAGTTGAATCACCCTTTTTGGTGAGAACAGAATTGAGCTGCAGGCTGGTTTTGAGCTCCATATAGAAGGCAGTGCCTCCAACTTCCATACTAATATCAGAAGAAAAATTCATTTTAGTTAGGGTGCAAAGGAAGAAATTGATTTCTTTAGTACTGTGAGAAGGCAACACGGGAAGTGCAAGAGAGTAGAAATATTTAGTAAATTAAATACAAAAAGAAATTTTGTGCTTTAATATCAGCTATTTACTGCTTTGGTTCAGTGATTATTTTATGCAAAAGGCAGTAATTTAGCGTACTAATGCTCCACAATGTGACTCCTATTTCTAGCATCTATTGTTGTGATGAATGACATCTATTTTAGCAAAGAAATTGTATCCTTGAATGAAACTTGCTGTAGGTATTTTTATCTTGCCTTTACTGTCAGATTTAGACATAATGATATTTTAACAGAAGTCTATATACAATTCTTAGAGCCTACTCCCAAAATAAATAAAAATGCTGCTTCTAAGATGATTGGATCTGTTGTCTTGGGAAGCTGCTATGGGTGCTTCAGCAGTTGCACAATGTAAAGATCACCATCTGCATCCAACAGTAAAACTAAATAAGTACAAGTTTCTTCTAATCAATTAATCTTTTTTTTTTTTTTCCTTTACAGTCATCAGAAGAAGAAAGCATCTAAGCCTACTAGATGGCTGCAAGCTCCTTCTTCTGTGGTCTGGTCTGCATTTGAATGTTTGTAATTCTGTAGGAACCGAGAGCTGCCCCTGGCCTAGGAAGCCCATGGATGTCTTCTAGTCTTCCTGTAGAGACAGCAGGAGGTGGTGTGGCAGAGGGAAAGAGAAGCCCAGATGAAGGCAGCCAACGCTTACCTTTACCGCAAAAATCTCCTTCTATTGGCAAGAGAGAGGAAATTGCTGAAGCTCTATTTCACATTCTTTCATCTTGATGCAACAGCCACCGAAGAGAGGAGCCAGAGGCACAGGTTGATGGATGAAGCAGTTCTTCAGGGCATCAGAGATGTGTCATTGATAAACAATAGGACACCAGAGACTGCAGATGACTGGTGGGAAGCAGGGAGCCTTTATTACCTGTGTTGGAAGGCAGAATCACTTCTACACCTATCATGGTCAGATCTGGACAAGGCCTTCTGTAGGTAGGTGGGAACCAAGAACTTCTGCACCTGTACATACCCTGTGACTAAAATGTGATGGGTGTGAACATTCACAAAGGGCAACTCTAATGAATCAAAAGCAAAGCCTATCAGAGAGAGGAAAGAATAACATGAGAGAAAGATGTACAGGGTCTCCAATCTGTGTCTGCTGCTTTCTGCAGTAACACCTCAGAGAGAGTTTGTGATACTCAGGGTGTATCTTTTCCCTTTCCTGATGGACAGGAGGTGTCCATAGAAAGCTGCCCCAGGGCTACCCTGTGTCCAAGCCAGTCACAGTCCAGGGGTCACTGCTCTGATCAAACCCATCACAGCAAGCTCTGCCCCCATTCCTTTGGGTTCTCTTTATTTGCTACCTTATGATGATTGATGAGATCTGCTGCCTTCTGACACGATTCTCTAGCTTGGTGTGAACATCACAAGCAGCCTGATGTTAAAGGTGCTGGTTTCTTCTTTCCGTATTTCATTGTTTTGAGGTTTCTGAGGTTATTTTTATGTGGCTATAATTCCACAATATAATATCATGCTTACTCAAGGTCATTTTTCTCTGCTCACGGTACTTGGCTGAGGTTTTCTGTATATGTTAAGGCCAAATTTTACCATATATACTGTAGCATATATACTGGTATATGATATACTGATCATATACTATGATCATACAATTCAGCTAAACTAGATGGAAATAACTCCCAGCTGAGACTGAGGGTTCAGGCTGGTGCACAAGGCATCTGGTTAAACTGTAGACACATGAACTTTCCTGATTTTGGACTTTAAATGGCCAACTGCTTGCCAAAGCTGCATGGAAAATGGGTTTATGCCAGGATAGATCCTTGCAGTCTGTGTCCTCTTACTAGCAATGACAATCCCAGGTGTTCTTAACCACTATGCCTTACGACAGTGTCAGTGTTAATACATTGGGGCAGAAAATAACCTTTATATATGTCAGACCAAACACTAAATGCCTATTAGTAGTAGAACTTCCAGACTTGGAAGACCAACTGGAAGCTGTTTTATTTGTCTTTGATTTACAACTTTCAGAGGGTTGATAATAGCTTTCACAAATAACCCCTGGTGCTTTGCTTTTGCTTCCACATGCACATACACACACAGAAACCTTCCTCTGATGTCGGAAACTACTGGGATTCATTAGCAAGAGTATTCATCTTGTTAAGCATGCACTAATAGCATCCACTGCAAGTATTAATCTGCTGTTGTCAAGTGATAATTGCAGAAGATGGTGATTACATCAACCTTCATCAAGTCCAGCAGATGGAAAAGTCCTTGCACACTTGTTTTAGGCACTTGCAACTGCAAAGATAATTTCTGTGTTTTCAGTAAAGTTAAAAACCTGTGACACATTTCTGATTACAAAGAATCATAAAACTTTTCTTGCTTCCTAACTTCTGATAAAAGTAATTATTTAGAAATTGATCCCATCCAACACAGGTCTGGTGGCCTAGAATATTCCTGAATGCAAAGTAATGGAGGAGAGAACTTTGGGTTATCTGCATCCCAACTAACCTTCTGCTTTGCAGTCCACAGTGAGAAAGGCACTCTCAGACCAGCATCCATCTTATCCTGAAGAAAATAACACACCAACTCTTTGGCTGCTGCTGAGCAGTGATCCCACAGCATCAAGATGACAATCCAAGCACCACTGATTCCCAAGCACAGTAACCTGGAGGTAGGCAAGAGGCTGGGAGAGAACATAGCAAGAACAGCTGATCCAGTTTGGATATTCCAAAGGGATATTCCATGCCATATTTCTGCTCCGCAATAAAAGCTAGGAAAAAGGAGGGAGGCAGTGGGGAGGGTCATTCATTACTAAGGCATTTGTCTGCCAAAGCAACCACTGCACATACCATACTTCCCAGGAGGTGGATGGAAATCAACTGTTGATGGGAAGGAGAGAAGAAATTGAGTTAGCTTTTTTCTGCTTCCACATTTGTTCTTTGCTTTCTTTTTTCTTTTTTTTTTTTTTTTTTTTTTTTTTTTTCTCCTCAAATCCCCTTAACTTCACCCTTCCCCTTTTNTGACCTTTATCTTGACCCATGAGCTT